>AYEL01085299.1:0-10213 GCA_000484575.1 Olivierus martensii | reverse complement strand
AAACTTTGACCGTTGCTGGAGAACTAAACTGAAGATCCAATTACCAGATAACAAGATCGTCTTTCCTAGAACTGCCTCCTTTGTCTTGCAGAGTCAACTTTGAACTCTTTTAACTATTGTTTAATATTTCTTAATTTGTGTGATTTTTTATTCTTATTGTAATGATTATTTTTGAATATCTTTAATTTTTAAATATTATATAATGATGATTACAAATGCAACTGAAACCCATCTTATAATGTTAATGACTTTTAATTTTTTTATACTAATTTGTCAATATTATATTGTGAAGTAAAATATTTAGTTTGTGAAGAGAGTAACCAGCACCTGAAGAGGATATGCAGGATTGGCTATCACGCTTATCATCCATCATTGAGAGTTTTAATTTAAAAGATATTTTTAATATGGACAAAACTGGTTTATTTTATCTTACACTTCCCACTAGAATAATGTTAGTCAGAGGAGATTCATCTGCAGGGTGCAAAGTATCAAAGGAACGAATCACTGTAATGTTGTGTGTCAGTACAACTGGAGAAAAAGAAAAACCACTGATCATTAACAAAGCTCTTCATCCACATTGTTTCAAGTGCATTGATTTTTCAAAACTGGAAGTTGAATGGCATGTCAATTCCAAAGCTGGAATGACTTGTTCGATATTTACTGACTGATTAAAGAAATTTAACAATTGTATGAAAAAAGAAAACTGATTTGTTCTCCTCCTCTTAGACAACGCACCTTGCCACATTTTTAATAATTTTGATCACACCAATGTTTAACTCTAATTTTTTCCTGCCAATAGGACAAGCAAACTTCAGCCCTTAGTAATAAACGTAGAATTAAGGAGATGTATATCGTAAGATTAAATACATTTTATAGGCTTTCTTGTAATACAGCCTTTTTTTGTACATCCTTTTACATCACAACGAATAAACAATTATCAAAATTAAAAAAATTATTCGGGTTTAAATTTTAATTTTTGATAATTGTTTATTCGTTGCGATGTAAAAGGATGTACAAAAAAAGGCTGTATTACAAGAAAGCCTATAAAATGTATTTAATTCAGTCCTTAGATCTAGGGATCATTCAAAGTTTTAAACTTCATTACTGCCATCAATTTTTACAAATGCTTGTTGCCAAATTAGATGAATCTAAAGATGCAACTGAAGCGACCAGATCACAATTGCTGATGCCGTTCATTGAGTGAAAACCTATTGGGATGCTATATTATCATCAACCATTGTGAAATGCTTTGACTTCAGTCCTTAGATCTAGGGATCATTCAAAGTTTTAAACTTCATTACTGCCATCAATTTTTACAAATGCTTGTTGCCAAATTAGATGAATCTAAAGATGCAACTGAAGCGACCAGATCACAATTGCTGATGCTATTCATTGGGTGAAAACCTCTTGGGATGCTATATTATCATCAACCATTGTGAAATGCTTTGCAAAATGTGGAATTGGAACTGATTTGACTTCAGATGTCGACAATAACCAAGAAGAAAATTTGCTTTCTGAAGTTATGGAATTAGGAAACAATGCTTTTGTTCAGGTTGAACAAGAAACGATCAATGAAACTGTACAATGCTATGAAGTTGAAGATGACAACTGGGAACAAAGAATTCTTCAACAAGCTAATGAAAATGACACAATAGAAGAATGCAACGAAGCGATGATTTCTGAAAATACAGTGGATGATATAATCAGTTTGTCACAAGAACTGAAACGTGTTGAAGAATTAAAAAACTGGCATCAGCAATAGAAAATAATGAACAATTGTTGTCTCAATTAAATGACATTGAACACTGCTTTGCTGTAGAAATTATAAAAAATAAATGTGTGATGCGACAAACCACTATTGATAGTTTTTTCCATACTAATTAAATAAGTCGTCAATTAAATGACATTGAACACTGCTTTGCTGTAGAAATTATAAAAAATAAATGTGTGATGTGACAAACCACTATTGATAGTTTTTTCCATACTAATTAAATACGTTTTGTTTTTGAACAAATGAAAAACTGTGTAAATTGTTATAAATTGTGATTATAAAGTGTAACAAAAACATACGTTTTGTTTTAAATAAAGAATAATCATTTTGCTTCATTTAAACATGCTGTATTATAATTAACTTGTATAAGCCAACCACCTGTGTAAACAACCAGTTTTGATTGGAATGGGAGGTGGTCGTCTTATAGAGGTTCTACTGTAATTATATTAACAGAAAATCAATGAATAGAAGTACAACAGAAAGTAATAGAATCACAAAAGTATAAAAAATTAAAAATAGAACAAGCTAAAATAATTAGAAAAATCTTAGAAAAAATAATTAAAATAAACAAAATAGAAAGAAATATAAGTAGTGATGAATCAAAACAAATTTTAAAACATAATTATAGAATATCAAAATTACAAAATTGATTAAAAACACAAACAAATTGAATTATACAGATCAATAATTGATTATAAATATTATGTAATATATAATTTCAAAAAATATATAAAAGTAAAACTAAATAACTATAAAAATTCAAAATTTTGTATAAAAAAATATTCCAGTAGATAATTTGGTAACTGTTTTTAAATACTATAGATTTAAATAATGATTAAAGATTAGCTATTTTAGATATTAAAAATATGTATCCTTCAATAACAAAAGAAATGATTATTAAAATTTTAAAAGAAATCAAAGTACAGATTGGTTACAGAAGTTAATAAATAGTAGTTTTAAATATAATTATCTTTGTGTGATGGACACATTCTACAGATAAAATGATAGAACATTTTTATGGGTTTATTTATATATCCAAAATTAGCAGAATTAGTTGTGATAAATATAGATAAAGAAATAGTAAAAAGTTAGAGATAGTAAAATATTTTAGGTATGTAGATGATTGTCTGATATTATATAATAGTAAAGATGTTAATTTAGATTAGTGCTTCTCAAAGTGTGGGTCACGACCCCATATGGGGTCGCGTAACTAAATTTGGGGGTTGCAGAAATTTTAGCTAATATTTTAATTCGTATTCCTAGTTCATATACCTGTATATTCAGGGTCGCAAAAATATTTGCTTGGGTAAAAGTGGTCGCCAAATGAAAAAGTTTGAGAAGTGCTGATTTAGATAAACTAATAGTAGATTAATAATAATGAAAGAAATATACAATTTGAAAGAGAAAATGAAACAGAATCAAAAGTAAATTTTTTAGATATAACAATAAAAAGAGAAAATGATAACATATTCATACAAAATAAACATTTTTTTTTAAACAAAATTCAGAAGTAGAATCTTCTAATCTAAGGTTCTACTTTTGACTTTTAACATTAAAAGTTGATGATGCTTACTAAAATAACCGAAAGTACTTCTAATTGATTTGTTTCAATCTGATTTTATTTGAACATTATCTACCGACTGCTATTAGTGCTTAGAAAAGAGTTTTTATTTAATTTACAGATAAAAGCAGTGCAAAAAGTAACCTCAGTATAGTCATATAAAAATATGAAAAACCAATAAATGTTAAAAAAATAATTAATTTTCATATGTATGCTCCATTATATATTAAAAAGAATGTGTTCATTAATTTAATTAATAAAATTAAATATAGTCATATAAAAATATGAAAAACCAATAAATGTTAAAAAAATAATTAATTTTCATACGTATGCTCCATTATATATTAAAAAGAATGTGTTCATTAACTTAATTAATAAAATTAAAACAGAACAACATATAAAAAATAACAAAAAATAGAAATCAATAAAGTTATAAATATGATGTTAAATGACTATCCAAAATTCCTTTTTATAAGTGGTTAAATCAATGGAAAAATAGAAATAAAGAAAACAATCCAAATTTTTAAAAATATATATCTCTACCATATATTAAAAATTGTTTTTAAAAAATAAAAAAATATGTAAAAAATATAACATTTAATTATCTCAAAAATTAAGTAATAAAATAGAAATAGTAACTTATATAGAGGCAATTAAGAATACTTATATATTTGAAAGAGAAAATGTCATAAGCAAATTTTCAAATTTGTGTGAAAATTCTTATATAGGAGAAACAACAAGAAAATTGAGAGATAGAATAAATAAACACACTAGACTTTAAAGGATAATGATATAAATTACATTGTTGTAGAACATAGTAAGATATGAGGATGTAATATTAATTTAAATACAGTAAAGATATTAGACTTTTAATTTATGTTTATATTCTATTTTTTCAAAAGAAGTGTGCATATATATATACAATTAATAATAGTAATTTATTTAATAGATATAGAGGCATAGAATTAAACAATATATTGATCAATTTGATTAAAAAGAAAAATGTAAATACAATAGAATGTCAATTATCCGAATGTTGGTTAAACAACATCATTTATCCGAAGGTAATTTTCAATTGTGATATGCAACAGGTCTCCACCAATACTCTCACTCTACAATGTGTAGAGTGGGAGAATCTAAGCTTCTATTATGCATTTTGATTGTATTGTTTTTATAATTTCGTTTGTATCAAGTATTGGAAGAGACCTGTTGTGTATCACAATTGAAAATTATGTAGCCCTTAAATCCTGTTTACACTATACAATATAAACCAGTTCAAATTATCAAACTTGTTTAATCTCATAAATGTGAATGGAACAAGGATAGCTAAACTCATTTGAAAACGTCACACACTAGTGCATACTAGTTTAGGCTGAACGAGTACAATAAAAACATATGTATTTGAATGTTTTGTATTTTTTATATTGTGTTTTTTCTTATTTTTCTATCAGATCAGTTATCTAAAAAAAATTGTTTATCTGAATACCCTTGGTCCCAATTAGTTTGGATAATCGACGCTCTACTATATATCATTTTAACAATATAAAGTAATAATATGTAAATTAGAATACAAAATATTAAGGAAGAAGATTTAGATGTTTTACAAAATTTTAAAAATTGTATAATATAATATTAAATAAAATAAATTAACAGAATGTAATCAGAATTAAAAAATTAATTAAAAGTTTAAAAAATTTTAAATAATTTAACTAGAATATAGTTAAAAACAAATGTATTTGCTTATAAGATAAGAACATAAAATTTAATTATGAAACAAAAAAATATTGTAATGATAGCTGAAAAAGAAATACCAAGTATTATGTAAATCAATGCAGAAAATTAAGATGAAATAATTGTAAAATATGTAATAATTTTAAATATTTTAATTTTAGTCAAATATATTGGTGAGGAGTGAAGACAATTAGAACTTCAACTCAGAATGCATTTACTCATTATAAAATAAAAGATTTTAAACTGTTGTTGTTATTGTTGTTTGAAGGTCAAGCTGTTCAAGAAACAGACCAAAAAGAAACTATGTACAGTATAATATATATATAGTATAGTAACTTTCATATAAATTTGATAAAAAATAATCTAATTATCTTTATTAAATTTATTCATAAATATTAAAAAAATAATTATAAATTTAATATATTAGGTACCCTATTTATATGGTTTTGAATTATTAAATTTGTATTGAATTTCCATAAAACACAAATAAAAAATTCATTATACAATTTATTTTTTGTAAAAATATTATTTTTGATATTTAATTTTTATATGTACAATTAAAATATGTTCTCAAATTTTTCATGATCATTATGTCTATCAATGTATACAAATTCATATACATTGAATTTAATCCATTCATATATTTTGAATTTAAGCATGATTGAACTTATTCAGTTTTAAATTATGCAAAAATTTTTGGGATAAATTAATTATATTGTAATATTGTAAATAGGGACCTTCTGTATAATAAATTGATTCAAAATATTGTATTTTACCTGCAATTAAAACTTTGATTTTTTGACGAGCTTCACCATGCTCATTAGTAGCATGGCATACGTAAGAGCCAATATCATTTTCTGTCATTCTTGTTATGAAAAGTATTACTTGACCATTACGATCTTGTAAGAAATCATATTTCCCTGGATCAACCTAAAGATCATAAAATTTGCTTAAATGGATGCAAATAACAAATACAATGTGCAAAAACAAAAATTATGGAAAGAGGAAAAATATAAAAAATAATTAAAATATTGTATTTCAAAAAAAGACAAAAATTATTTTTGTAAATTAAAAAAATTAAAAAATATGAATGAATACTAGAAATTTTAAAATTTATTTAGGAGATGTAAGTTTAAAAAAATAATTAGAATGATAAAGTTATATATTGAATTTAAACAGTATAATATGTATAGTATACAGCAAGAAATATATAAACAACTAAATGTTTTAATGACAGTAATGATGTTAACATATATCAAAAACATAATTGACATCATCATAAACACAGAATAACTACTTTAAACAAATGATGAAACAATGTTAGTAACACTTAAAATTCAAAATATAATGCAAACAAAAAATAAAAAATTAAAATAAAACAAAAATTTCAGGTTTAGTTTCAAACATATTAAGTTTGGTATGAAAAAATTTATTTAAAGAAAATGAAAAATATGTAGAACTAAAGAATATTTCTTTATAAATATTTTCTATAGATTTTTAGAGTATTTGATGTGAAAAAGTTCTCAGCGAATTTTTTCTATCATAATATGAAAAAACTGATGTGAAGTCTTATCAATTAAAATTCTGATTAGAAATAAATATGATATATATTTTATGATCTTTGAGATTATAATAATATATTTTTCTACCATCTACTAATTACTGTGGTGAATAAAGTTACATACCACATACTTTTTTCCATCGAATCCAAGATTAGTGATCTCAAATCTCTATGTAAATCAGATTAAATCATATTATATAAATTGTTCAAAATGAGATTAATTTTAAAAAATAAATATAAATGATGTGTATTTGATTATTTATATATAAAAATAGATTAATATAAACTGAAGAATAATAAACCATATTAGAAAATATAATACTGTATCATAAAAAATTTTATAATGAATTATGACCAAATATTCAAAATAAAAATTTAATTTGGTGCCGCAATTTATTGGAATTATATTAAAATATATTTTCTAATTAAGAAAAAATATTTTTGACAAAAATATAAGAAAAATATTTTTAAATTTCTGAAAAACAGAATAGGATTAAAAAATAATGTTAATGCAGAATATTTAAAGATTCAAGATGTACAGGCATGATAATACAGATGCAAATTAATATTTCTTCATTCAGATGGAATATTTTATCAATATCATATAAATAGTTTAAAATTTCCTAACTTCTAATAGCAATAATTTTCTAAATTATATTTGAAATTTGCAGATATTCATTGCTATAAAATTATTTGAGACATTACACGCATTATGTTTTCTTATATTAATTTCAATTAATGATTAATTTGCAGATTATTATTATATAATACAAAGGGGTCCTTACTATACATTGCAATTATGTTCTTAAAAAACAAAGACTTATATTGAAATAACATATATCAGATCTCAATTTTCCATTAAACTAATATATTATATGAGAATTGCATTCCAGACTGACTAAAAATTCAAATTTATATGGAAATGTATAGGCATATGAGTATAAAATACTTATTTTATTATGTAATAAACTGTAACATAGTATAATTTATTGTAATAGCAAAATAATAATTTTAAAATATTCTATGAAATTATTAGCAAAACATAAACATTTATAATTATTATTTCTATTGCAATTGCTTCTCCTCAATACTTGAAGTTGCAACTGTAGATGAAGTTCCTGCTGCTTCTGTGACTAGCTATTGAGATTGAGATTTTTTTCTTGATGAAGGAGAATAATTTCATCTGCTTGCCACCATGAATCTTTGTATTATAAACTTCACACTAATAAGTCAAACTATTATTTATAAGTCATGTTACCTTAGCAAAATGATCAGGCAAGTGATCACAGATTTCTTTGCAGAATGATATATTTTATATACAGTATGCAATTATAAACTTAAATACAGAAGGAAAAAATTTGATAGAAATAGATATATATGGGCTACAAGGAATTACAAGCATTTTAAATAGGAAAAATATACTGATTTATAATTAGATATATAGTACATATATTAATAATAATCTCTGATAACGTTTTCAGCCTTCTTTGGCTCTTCTCAGCCGGTTCTTAAAGTGCTTGTGATATCTTGTATTCCTAGAAGCAGCAGAACTTGTTAGTTTATAATTATAGACATATATTTTCTGTTCAAATAATGTTTATGAGATATATGCTAATTGAAACTAACTAGGGGATATCAAGCCAAATATTCTAAGTCATATTAACCTATAACATAATAATTCTAAATTATTATGCTAGGATTTAATTTGGCTTAGAATATTTGATTTAATGTATATGTGAAACAATGTATATCATGGATCCCCTGTATACATTATCTGCTTAAAGTAACTTAAATCATATTATGATTCAAAATATTGCAGTGTCATATTATTTCATTAACAATTGCAGACATCATAATATTTATGATAAAAAAACAGATAGATAGTAGTGATATATTTTAAAAAATCTGTGAATAATGTTTAATGACAGAAATAATAATGTTTTTTATATTTCTTTTATATTAAATAATACTGAACTGATATATTTTTAAATGTAAATGAACTTGCTCAAAATAATACATATTTATATAATTATAAGATATATTTGAAATTTTGTCCTTTCATAGGAATGTTTATGCTTTTTAATTATATTTTTAGTCTGAAGTATTGGCAATATGGACTATTTTTATGCATTTATAATTGTATAAAGAATATATTCATACACATTAGCTATATTTTATTAAAATATTAAATTTTGACTGATTACTTAAACTTCTGTAAAAAGAATTTATGAAACAAATTGAAAATTACAATCAAAGTATTATTAAAAAGTTCAATTGACTAATATCACCTATTTGATCAAAAATTTTTGACCATAGAACAATTAGACTTAGGAGTTAAATTAAAAAATTTAAAGACAGTTGTTCTTTTAGACAGTGCTGGATCTAGTTACTGCTGGGCCCGATTTGAATATTTTTCGCTGGGCCCCTCAAAATATGGTTTATATGTATAAATAAAATAAGTAACATTTATAAATAAAGACCCATTTTTGTCGGCTAGATTGGCTATGTGGAAACCCTTCGGCTTTTCACTCTGGAGGACCTGAGTTCGAATCTCGAGTCCAATCCCTTGAAAATATTTATCATGATCATGAAGTCGGGCCCTCCCGTCGATCCCCGTCGTTCACAATCCGGCTGATCCCTCCCCACGAATGGACAGCATGTGGAAGGACTTCTTTCACCCCCGTCAATTATTATTCTTATAGAAAGAAAACTGGCATCATCTGATGACAAAAAAACCAAAAGAAGGATTAATTATTTGGATAAATTTCACCTTGATGTGAAAATTTGAACAATTTTATTTTTCATCGGAAATAGTAACCCCGTGGCCTAATTAGCATATATTAGGTTTCAATATAACATATTGATTAGAACCCACTCCAGAGAGATGTGATTAGGATTAATTAATTTATAACTACCCTGTACAAACCTGTACTCAAAATATTGAGATATGGCTAAATGTTTTTACATTGAGCCATATCTTACTTTTTTTAAAGTAACTGAGTGAGGGGACGTTTTCAGTAATTGCATTCTTCCGTAACTTCCTTTATTATATCGTACCATTTATACGTTCCGCGAATATTGAAAAACGATACATATATTTTAATTTTTTTTAATACGTTATTTAATTACATAAACTTTGACAAACACGGGGCCCCCTCGAGTGCGGGCCTCCGATACATATATTTTAATTTTTTTTAATACGTTATTTAATTACATAAACTTTGACAAACATGGGGCCCCCTCGAGCGTGGGCCCGATTGGGTTCAATCGGTGCAATCGGCTTAAATCCGGCACTGCCTTTAGAAATGGTATGCACATTTCAAATCCAATTTTGGGATTATCATTAATTCAGATTTGATTCTATAACCATTGTAAATAATACTGAATTTTTATGAATTCAAAGATGCATTGGAATTTATTTTTTACTTATAAGTTGAAAACAAAATATCAGAGCCAACTATGAAATATGATCTAATATTTTCAAGATATTTTTTTATCAGTAAATTTTAGAATTTCTATACTACATATTAATTGAGAAAATTGAGATCTTTATTTATAGTTATAATAATTTAAAAATAACAAAGAAATT
>AYEL01085290.1:0-11181 GCA_000484575.1 Olivierus martensii | reverse complement strand
AAATTATTATATTATAATGAAAAATTCAATTAATTTTAAATTATAATTTAAATTTTATTTCAAATATTTTCTTGTAAAATATTCCAAGAGATCACAAATACAAGTATTCTTATAAAATAAATATTGTACATACATATATGCTTGTATGTATGTATGTATATATATACTATATATATGCTTAAATATTTTATTATTATTCTACATTTATTCTATATATCAGTATTTTGTGATTTATTAGATAAATTATAAAAGGCCAACAATTTTATATTATTATTGGTCTTTTGTATATATATTATACAAATATATTTTTATTATATATATAATATCAAAATTTCAGGAAATTTGAATCATAAAAAGGAAAAACTGAAAATTTAAACAACAATACATATAAAAGTAAAAGCTCTAACTAAAGCATAAAGATGGATAATTGTTCATTAAAAATTATTTATTAAATTATTATTTACAAAGTATAATACACAACCAATCATTCCTGGATTTTCTAATCAGACTGCAGTTAACTAAAAATATATACATATGATTATTACTCAATATAACCTAGAATTCTGCAGTCTTAAAAGGATGATATCTAAAAACAATAGCCTTAGGTTTATGTTTATACAGTAACACTTTTTAATACAACTTTTTAAAGAACTGTGAACAGAAATATATTGTATTCCTAAAACAGGACAACAATTTATTTCTATTGATAAAACATATTATAACTTTGTATAAAACCTTAAAGAGTAGTGTATCAATCAACTGTGCTTCACCCAATAACTAAAATATTAATGTTAATATTGTATGGCATGATACAAATATTTTTATAGATTTCTTCAATTTGATTGAAACTATGGTTGCAAAATCTCTTGAAATTTAGAGACAAAAGAGATTTTATAATGCTATTAATATATATTCCATGAATGTTATGTCCATATTTTTTTGGCAATGACAGATTTCTTGGTTTAATTAAATCTCAGATTTTCATGGGAATATCTCATGTTGGAATTATATATATAATGTTTTATCATTATTTTTTTGTGTAGGTTTCTGATAGTTTATATATCTTATGCTTATCGACCACTGTATTATTATATATAATTTGTTTTTGCTTCATTTCCATTTAGTGTATATTTTATTTACTATATATGTTAGTTTTTGTATATTAATTATGTCATATCTTTTTAAGTTTAAAAAATTTTCTTTACATAAAACATCTCTGTATTCTAGTCAGATAATCTGTTTAATGTATGCGAATATTCTATTATTTGAATATTTCATAGATTTAGTTTTATTGTTGTACTGAAGATAGTGATCATAGTAAAAACTGAAAATTTTATAATTAAACTACCCATCTTCTTGACTTAGTGAGAGCTTTTATTTTGTGTTTATTTTAAGAAAGGGAAAAAATGTACTTTTTATAAGTAATGATAAAGGTGATATCTTCTAACTTATTTCATTTTTATGATTTTATTTAAAATGACTGTAATTGAAATGTATATTACTATTTACATGTATTCTGAGATTTGGAATGCAACTGTAATAAATTAATTTATGATAATATAATATAGGAACTAATAAAGTAATGAAAGTAAAATGCAAAGCCCTTTAGCAGTCAAAAATTTTAATCAGTTTTTGACTGCTAAAGAGCTTTACATTTTACTTTTGTTTTTATTCTGTGCAGTCTTATTGAACTTTTATTATTAATAAAGAAATGTTTTGTATAAAGTTTAAATATATAGGTGTCACTTTATATAAAATTTAAGGAAAAACCTGCATTTCATTATTAAAAATGCACATTATAAAGTTTGCATGCATACAAATAAATTTATTGCATATTTGTATATAAAAGCAATCAATGACTGTGCAATGAGAAAAAATCTGCATAAACACCTACCAAAATGTAATTTGAAGAACTTTTAAAAAAACTGTGAAAAATCTTTAAAAAAGAAAGACATAACAAGAAACAAAAGTGAAATATCTTTGATATTTGTATATTAGTATAAAACTCTGAAATGAAGAGTAATTATTTATCAGATTGAAATAATAATTGTTCATTTCTATTTGACTATCCAAGGAATTATAGACAATTTTAAACTTACAGGAATATTAATTGTAAAGAAATAATCATAACATCTAAAAGTACTACTGCTTCATACAGAGTGGAAAATTATTAATATAATTATGACTGATTGAAAAAAACCAGTGCTCCAAAAATTGTAGCAGATATATCAAAATTATATGGCAAAAATCATTAGCCCAGAAACAATGTGAAATGTATTAAGAAGGGCAACTATCAAAGACCCATTGCAAGATGCAAACTATACATTTCGAATGTCAAACAGTTGATGATGTTAGACTAAAATCATTTGAGGAAAAAGTAGTCTGAACTGATTAAAGTAAACTTATGTTACTCAAATATTGTATAGAGAAAATGAAATCAAGAATGCTATGCAAAGAATATGTGCTCAACTGTGAAACACAGAGGAATGTCTGCTTAACAGTGAAACAGAAGGGTCTAATGGAAAATAATATTGGTTAATTGCAATTTATTAAAATCACAATGGAAAGTTTGAATATTTAAATATATTGAAGATAAACTTTCATACCTATGCAGAAAACTAAGACTTAGTACTGACTATATAGGAATCCCTTGATTAGTGCACCAAAAAATTTGAGACTATCCCTTAATATATGCTCTTATTGAACTTTTATTATTAATAAAGAAATGTTTTGTATAAAGTTTAAATATATAGGTTATTTAGGATAAAATATATAATGATAATCAAATATTATTAATATAATATAAATCTGTTATATTGCATTAAAATATTAAGCAAAAATTTTATTATAACAATATATTAATGTGTTAAAACATGAAATGCATAATACACGAATTCTTTAAAATAATCAGTTCATTCCTTAAATAATATAAAACAAAAAAATAAAACAATTCAACAAAAAATTTTCAAGCTAATAATCTTAAATCAATATTTTACCTGAACACCATTGAAAAGCCAAGATATTTCAGGTTGTGGATGGCCATACACCCAAAATTCAATTCTGACTGGTTGTCCCCGAATGCCATACATTATTTCTTCTTCTTGACGAAGGAATCTTGGTGCAGCAGCTGAAAATTTTGATGATAATAAATTACAATATTAACCACATAATCATTGCAGAGAAAATCTTAAAAGTAAATCTAATATCATTCATCAATATTGTAATTTCATTAGTATTTATCTTATTTTATCATTATATAACTATAGAATTTCTTTTTTGAAAATTTTAGCAATTTTGATTCAAAAAACTTTTCTATATATTTTGGTAGCTTTTATCTTAAATGCTTTATGACCTATAATTGGTTATAAGGTTAACAAATTTCTCTTTGGGTTTATCCTTTCCATGGCAAGATGAATTGTGTGCTGTTGTCAATCTTCTAAAGTTATAGTAGTTCAACTTTGCCATAATGGCCAGAAGTTTGATCTTAATGAAGTAGAGATTGGGATCATTTGAGATCCCAATCTCCAATTCATTAAGAATCTGAGATGTTCACAGATAATCCTCCATCAAACTATATTCTGTTGGCTGATTATCAGCATGGTGAATCTGTTTATTGATTTTCACATCTCAAAATAGAAGCAGTTAGATTGTCAATGAATTATAAATGAATTTGATAATGGACAGCAAATATATGGAAGAATCAGAAATATAATGATGATGAGAAATACAGAGATTAAATGAGATCACTAAAAAATGGTAATTTCAAGAAGAATCTACTGAATGAAGAAATGTAAGCAATAAAAAAGAGATAAGAATGCTAGTAAAAGTGTATTTGAAGACAAATGAAAGACTGAGCTTAGTGGATAAATATATTTTCACTGCAAAACAAGTGAGGAAGCATTTTAAGGAATATATGATAAATACTGCAGAAAAATGATTGATAAAGTGGGAGTAATAGGGAGAAGAGAAATGAGGTAAGGTATGTTGTGGTGAAGAAGAACATGGTAAAAAATAGAGATGAAAAGCTACAGAATATTTCTGAAGGAACTAAATGGATGTTTTAGAGTTTTGTGAGAATTATGAGGAGAAAACAAAATGAGTATGTTTTTATTGAGAAAAGTAAGTATAGTAGAATGCTGTGGGATGAATCTCAGATATTGAGTGATGATTAGAATATTTCCATGATCCTTTTCATCCTATTGGAGAGAATTATGAGAGTAAATGAGGAAAATAGAATGAATATAATGAATGAATTTAAGCATAAAGAGGAGGAAATTAATATGATAAAAGTTAATATATGTGTTTGATACTTTGAAATATAGCAGAAGTCTCTTATGAAATTGATGGACGCCATACAGTGGCTCAAAAAAAGGTCTGTGTATAGTACACTAACAAATCAAAAATCAATAAGAAAACAACTAAATAATATTAATAATAGATATTTATTTTCTGTATTACAATCACCTATAAATCATACCTTATTAATAAAAATGACATAAGTAAAAATTGTTTTTTGTTACAATAACAAAAAAAGTACCGATAATGACTATTTTGAATTTATCAGTTTTCCTGACAAAAATAGATATATTAGTAATTGTAACTTATTAATAATATATTTTGCTGATATAAAGTATTAAATATCTGTGTAATCTGTTTATGTGTTCCTATAAAATCACAGTTTTTAACTAGCCCTTTAGCAGTCAAAAATTTTAATCAGTTTTTGACTGCTAAAGAGCTTTACATTTTACTTTTGTTTTTATTCTGTGCAGAATTTTTTTTTTGCAAACCCTCTGAAGTCTTGGCAACTGAATCTCAGGGATTGTAGTCTACATGATTAGAGCACTCCAATAAATTTATTTATTTATTTAATTCTGTTAATATTAGGACTTTCGTCATCTAATTGTTATATTTTAAATTCGTTCGTAATTTTATTTATTAATAAATTTAGTATGAATGGCAACTACCTAATAATAGCCATTACAATATTATATAGCCAGTCTCACCTTCAATTCCTCTCCAGTATTTGATGTCTAAGTACATGCATTTCGTATTTTTTACGAAATTTATGTAATTTTTAAAAAATAAATTTTTGTGAAAAATAAATTTCAATTTTTACTATAAACTTTTAAATGTCTATACATATTCCTCAATGATTTAAAGTACATAATGCAATATAGATACATTTCAAGAGAGAAAAAATACATATTTATAATTTTGATATTTTCCAGGATTCATTATAATTATTCCCATTAGTTGTTTATAATTTTGATATTTTTCAGGATTCATTATAATTATTCCCATTAGTTTTTTAGTTTGATTAGTGCGATTTTGATATATGCAGTGTATTGTGAGGATCTATTAACTACACTAATCAAGGGATTCCTGTATATTCCAACATGATAATGATTTGAAATATACTTACATATCTTAAAGCAATTGTTACTGTATCATGTACTAAACAACTTCATATACACCCTCAATCACCAGATATCAACTCAACTGAATTTAAGAGAATTACTGGAGAAACATTCATCAATACTATATAGCATGTCAGATTACGAATTAACCAAACAAACTAGCGAAACTTCCCCTAGCAGATAAAGTTTAAATTACATTTTACAACGATTATTTTTTGAATCAAAGCTATAGTGAGAAGTTTGGCTAGTTTGTTTGGTTAATTCGTAAAATGGTTTATCCCCTGTTAGTTTGTTGTTAATATATGATTATCATGTGAGATTATTTTGAAAATTAAGTTATAGGCGAAATGAAACAAAATCATTCTGGTAGAAACTTCAAAGTTGGTTAATTCAATGAAGAAAAGATTGCAGACTGTAATTAATCAGTCTGAAATCTTTATATCTAATAGAGTTGTTTTTTGCAATTGTTAGGATTTATATGAAAACTTTTTTGATGTGTATTTTCTATTGTGAAATGCAGTTTCTTCCTTAACTTTTATATATTGTAATCAATATTTTTTAATTTTTTGAACATGGATAGAATATGTATAGGTGATTCTAATATAGAAAATAAATAATATTAAATAATAATAATAATTGATATTTATTAAATAATCTATTTTGTAAGATTTAATAGTTTACTGTATAGCAAAACTTTTTTGAGCCATATATATAAACTCCAGTGAATGAAATAATGTGGTTCCAAATAATAGATTAAGGTTGTGATTATCATTATCTATTAAAGGAAGTGAGTATAAGAATTATATGGGCACAAAATCTGCTAAATGTTATTGGGAAGATATTTAATAAGATTAAGACTAAGAGACTGGAAGATTAAGATGATGAATTTGTATAGAAAGTAGTGTGACTTCAGGAGTATGCTAGATCTTCTCAATGCATATTATTATGATAAGTCAGGGTAGTTTGCAATGAAAGAAAGAGCAAGATAAAAAATGTTTGATATCTGTGGTTATTTAACACATGAAATCATATGAGAGAGAGAGAAGCTATTTTGTGAGATTTAGGTGTGAAGGTGAATGACAAGAATGTGTGACAAGCCTGACAAAAAAAAATTATTTAAATTATTTCATTTACTAATCAATATGTTCTATTATGTAAAATATTCCAAAGATTCATTTTAGTAAAACAGATCTTTAGATCAATTTTTTTAATGGTAATAATTATTTTATATTTTAAATATTAAAAAATGATTTTAACTAGAATTAATTCTATAAAAATTTAAAATATAAATTTGAAATAAATTAAAAGCTAAGTACAGTAATGAGACATTCACATAATTAATGAAAGGTTTAATTTAAATTAATCTGAGTAATTATTTTTTCAGTTTTAATCCATTTTATGTTCATTATAAATTTTAATAAGTTTAAAATACAAGTATATTGATTTAAAAAATTTCATAATTAAATTATGAAAACAGAAAAAATATTTACCATGTTTATCAAGTGGAGGATGTTCAATTTCATAATCTTTAGGTTTATAATCAGCAGGAGTAGGTGGTCGTAGTTTACTTCTATAAGCAGTAATATATGGTGAAGGATCACTAATTCCATGTTTATTTTCTACTCTAATTCTAAATCTATAGTCTTGATTGGGAACTAATCCTCGAATATCACAAACAGAATCCTTCAATCCTATGTTAAACATGATTATATATTTTAAAATGAATTATAAATAAAAAGAAGTTTAATCAAATGAAAGGTTAAAATTTATATCTAATATGCAAATTTATAAATACAATGATTCAACAATATTAATAAAATGACTTAACTGATATTGATTACAATTATTAAGACACTTTAAAAACTGATATTTACCTATTAATATAGATGGATTTTTAAAAAATTAAATGCTAAAATAAGTTTATATATTATATACTTTAATTTAAAATATTTAAATAATTTCTGTTTTATATGGAAATTATAAAATATAAAAATAATAGATAGATGAGAAATAACAAAAATGATAGATGCAGTTTCCTAAGTCAATTCTGAGTAGTTTGGTCATATGGATTGAATGAGTAGAGAACAATTAACAAATCAAGTAAATACTAGACATAGAGAGTAAATGGAGGACTATAGAAGGTAAATATGGAAGAAAATGGCTAAGGAAAGAATGAAGAGAACAAAAAGATGTATGTAATTATCTGCAGATAATTGGGTTTCAGTTTCTGTATAAGAGATGCATGTATATGAAAAATGAATAACTGAAGAGGAAGCTGATATAGTGTGTAGAGATAGAGATGTATGGCACTATCTTATTGGTGACATTTGTGTTTTTCCCCCACTTTCTTTTTCTTCCTTTATTTTTTCTTTGAATATGGCCCACTCTGTTACAAGAATATTTATGGACAAGATACTATTGTTGTAGTGATTACTTATATTTTGTTTACACTTATTAAAAAATGAATTGTTTACTATGATAAAATATAAAAATGAAATAATATAATATATATAATGTATACTATAATGCTGGCCATTTCAGATTCCACTACATTGTGTCAGGTTCCAAATTTTGGAAAATTTAGTAGTAGTATCAGTATTTAGGGCAGAAAGTCATCACATTATAGTAGGAATGGGTAGTAAAACTGATTATACATTATAATAAAAAAATACATTAAGCTGATATACAACAAGTCCTCGTTTTAGATTCAGAGTAGATTCCTGAATATCATGACTAACTGAAACAGCATTAATTGAAATCAGAAATCTCATAAATTAATGTTATAAGTCTAAATTATATCATTAGAATGCTTTCTTCTGGTATTGGAAAGGATGCTATATAATAATTTTTTCTATCTAATCATTACTGTATTGCTCAATAATGGAATGACATGGATGAAAAGCATGATTTAATTGTAAATTTAAATTGGAAAATATTACATAGTCATTATATGTCATGATTTATGAGAAAGAAAATTTTTTCTAATAAAAGACATCTTAGAATTTAAGGTGTTATGTCCATGATTAGTTTTTCTTAATGTCAGTTCTCAATCATTAGCTAATTGCAATGTAATTTCAGATTCTATCATATGTTCTTGTTATAGACTGATGAAGATCAAATGGAGTAGAGGAAGTAGATAGATAAGCTGAGTTGGATCCTTCATATAAATTTTCCAAGGTATATAATCCTAATTTGATCCCAAGTCCTCTGATTGGAAAATCTATGCAGTTAATAGTGACCGATTATCATATTGCAATATAGAATAGCTTAACATAGAATTTATAGACAGTACAATATTGTATATTTGAAATAGCATTAACATAAAATGTGGTTATCTGGATTTCTATAACTACTACAATATTGTTCCAATCTTTTCGTCTGTGTCTTATGTAGTGAAATGTAAGAATTAAGATTTATTTTATTTCTCTAACTTAAAAATTTTAAATTTTTTTAATTAATTAATTTAGGTTTGCTCATGACCTAATAACAAAATGACTTAAGTAAGGTGACATTAAACAAGGATTGACTGTATATGTAAAAATTGATTATAGTACGGTGGCAGAACTACATTGCTCCAGATCCCACAACACGGGGCTCAAATCCTTTTTTTCTGTACTTTTTTTAATCCTTTTTTTAAATTAACAACATAATACAATAAAAATTAAATAATCCATGAAAAGAATGAAACATTCATTGAATCAGAACAATACAGCAAAAATTGATTATAGTACGGTGGCAGAACTACATTGCTCCAGATCCCACAACACGGGGCCCAAATCTTTTTTTCTGTACTTTTTTTTATCCTTTTTTTAAATTAACAACATAATACAATAAAAATTAAATACTCCATGAAAAGAAGGAAACATTCATTGAATCAGAACAGTACAGTGATAGGAGAGTAGCCAAAAATATGGAAATAAAAGATGTGATTAGAGATTTTGCAAATTTAAATTGAGGAGAAAGAATTTTAAATATAATTTCTTTTGATAATCAATTTTGTTCTTTTTTGTTATTTTCTAATAAAAATATCTAGATAAAAATTTGTGTATTTTTTGTGGTAGGGGGTCTGAATATTTTGTGGAGGGGCCAAAAATTTTAAGTTCTGCCACTGGTGCAGTAACTTATAAAATATATGAGTTCTATAATTAATAATATAAAATTTAATATTTAATGATTATTATAATTAAATAACTTATAATTATTTATAAGTAAATATATATTGAATCATCATATACATATATTTCATATTATTATAGATAATCTTAATCATATAAATAATAAGATATATACAAAATGAATTAACTAGTTTAATATATGTAATCAACAAGTATGGATATGATTTTGCTTTCTCAATCATCTTCATCATATACAATACATAAACAAAAGTACAAAGCTTGTATATGGTTGAAAAGAGTTACAAAGCTGAAAATATTTCCAAGCTTGTAGAATACTTGATGGTAATTATGAAACTAATCTAAGTCATTTGACATAGCTAGTGAAAACAAAAAGTTTTTACTATTAGTAAAAATTTACAAATTATTTACTAGTAAAATTTGTATAAATATACTAGTGAAATTTTTTAAAATTATTTAAATAGTAAATATTTGTACAAATATTTACTAGAAACTAATCTAAGTCATTTGACATAGCTAGTGAAAACAAAAAGTTTTTACTATTAGTAAAATTTTACAAATTTTAGTAATAGTAAAAACTTTTACTATTAGTAAAATTTGTAAAAATTTACAAATTATTTACTAGTAAAATTTGTATAAATATACTAGTAAAATTTTTTAAAATTATTAAAATAGTAAATATTTGTACAAATATTTACTAGTAAAATTTGTACAAATTTAGTAAATATATTTGCTTTTTCTTTTTATAATCATAGAAAAATTTTTACAAATCCAAAAGCCAAAATATTTCAAAACAAAAAATATATGACAGACCACTTTCATAATTACTGGTTCATATATTAAACTAGTTATTCTTGTCTGAAGAATTAATTCATTTGTGACTACATTTTGGTACTAGACAGAGGATAGATGAAATGAATATAAACAATAATTTTATTGAAACTGAAATATCCTTATCTTTATAGTTATATTTACCTGATTTATATGAAGTCCAATTTCCATCTGGCTCTTGACACATTTCTACTTCATAAGTAACAGGAACTCTAGGAAATGTTGGAATTGATGGACGCCAACCAAGTGTTAGATAGTTATCTGTCATACGCATTATAAAAGGTGGATCCGGTAATGGCCCTGGAGGAGCTGTAAATGAAAATTAATATTATATTATATAATTTATTATAATAAGGGGAAAATTCTATAAGTCTAAATAAATATATTCAGGATAAAATAAGTACAGGAATACCTTGATTATCGCGGTTATTGTTGCCATGAAAAATACCGCAATAATCGAATCCGCGATAATTGGGATAAATAATGCATGTAAAATGGGTGATCACTGCCAAGGATTTTTCAAATCTATTAATTAAATTTTATATACAAGGTACAAAAAATGTGTTAAACGTGACAATCTTCTAAGCTGATCACTCTACGTTTCTTCTTGATAGCTGTTGACTTGATATCATCCTTGCTTCTTTTAGAATTCATTGTAGAGGTAAATAAGAAAAGAAATAAATATTCACATGCAGTGCCGACTCTAGAGGTCCCGGCACCTGATGCAGCTTTCTTGTAATATCTACTCAGCAATGTACAGTATTGCTGAATAACAATATTGAGAAAAATCATAATTTTGG
>AYEL01085289.1:0-19521 GCA_000484575.1 Olivierus martensii | reverse complement strand
CCAGAGAAAGTCTTGTCAGCAAATGAAAAGGAACCAGAGAACACGTTACAGGCCGTAGGAATAGGTGATATCCATATGCATCTCTATGTTGGCAACAAGACTAACGACGTCATTTTTCGAAATGTTTTATACATACCTAATTGCCAGTGTAACTTGCTATCGACCTCTAGAGTAGAGGACAAAGGAAAGAGTGTGTTTATCACACATGGTGTTGCATACTTCAGAGACATTGCTTCTGGTGAAGTAATTGGCAAGGCGTATCGCAAGAACAGATTGTATGTAATGTGTGGCAAAGTTATTCCTCCTGGACAAACTCTAGACAGTCATCTAATTTCTAACAACATAAATTCATTGCATTCAGTCGAGCTGAGAAAAAGTGATTTGTGGCATCAGCGTTTCTGTCACGTGAAAATAAAAAGCCTTTGTGAGCTAGTAGTAAAGAATCTTGTCGTTGGAATGAAATTTAGTAGCATAGAAGGAAATCATTGCAAAGCTTGTTGCATTGGAAAGTCTACGAAGAAACCATGCAAGCGTCTATACATGCGACAAAGCAGTCGCATCTTGGACCTAGTACATACTGACTTGTGTGGTCCTCTTCCCATTAATTCCATAGGTGGAGCATGTTACTTCAATACGTTTATCGATGATTGGTCAAGGAAAACTTTTGTCTATGTACTTAATTCAAAGGAAGTTGTACCGCAATGTGTCCAATGCTATATTGCTTATGTGGAGTGTCAAACAGGCAAAAAGGTGCGAAGATTATGCTCAGATAATGGCCTAGAATATTGTTGCAGGGAATTAATGGAGTACCTCGTAAGATTAGGTATTAGACATGAGCGCACGAATGTCAGTACCCCTCAAATGAATGGTGTTGCTGAATGAGCTGACAGGACACTAATGGATCTTGTCCGTTCAATATAAAATAAAATTAAAATTTGAATTTGCTTATATAAATACTAATAATAGGAATTAATAATTAATCAAAATGCCAAAATTAACATTAATTTAATTTATTATTATTACTATTATTATTAAATTATAACCATATAATAATTTTATTTAATTATTAAAGCCATATTTGATTTTTATTCCCGTCACCAGATGGCGGTAGACTGTTTTAAATCACAGGACAACTTTTAAATATAATTAATAAATTTGATTAATGTCTACATTCTTCAACTATGCAAACACTAAAGATAATATACAGCCATGTTACGTTCTGAAAAAAATAAAAACAAATGCTGAGACTCAATTTTTCATATATGAGCTTTAATCAAACCTGTGAGAGTTATAAAAAATGCTGAAAGTATTTAAGATGACTATGCTTCCTGTTCGTATTGAGAGGGGCAACTTTTGCTAGTTTACACTCCCGTACCGAGATTTTCATAATGCTTATGGATTACACTTTTGTGATCATAGCTTACGCTTTCGTATTCGTATGTCCGAACAGTATGAGTATTTTTTTTAAAGGCTTGACGCAGTCCTTTACAGTAAAACACGAGCACTATCACTTTTCAGACATCTCGGAGGAGGTCGCAGTGCACGGAAGTGGGGTGCAAGGAACTACCTAGTGAAAATCCAACAAGAGGAATGACCCTTACAGTACAAAACATGTACAGTAGTACCGATCCTGACTTGCTGACGTCTGCGCTAAGCCTAAAGGATCGGATCGATGTTAGGGCCGTGGAGTATGCGCGACACTGCCAAGCAGGCAGTTAGACGGTAGTTCTCTCTCTCCCACCACTAGTGATATACAAAGGATGCTATGGAGTTATACGATTAGCAAAAGTTAAAGATGCCTGTGAAAAGGGGTCATGTCGTACCCCAAAATACCTTTATCGATAGTATCATAAGGAGGTTTGATGGTTTAAGTAAGTACTTTTAAAATCTAGCCTTTCTTTCATTTTCTAATAGATGCTGAATCTTCCAATACCAACATGGCTGATCCGGACTTTCAACATCTTCCTTTTTGAATGATTTGTGCATCAACATTTATTACTATTTTATCCCGAATTTATAACCTAACTTAAGGAGTTATACTCGTATCTTATTTAATTAATTTTTCTAAGTAGTGTATTGTCCGCCTTAAAAAAATAAAATAAGGCATGATAATTTTAATAAAATATGCTAAATTAAATAATATAATTTAATCGATTATAATTAAAAGTAATTTTTAAAATCGCCATAACGAATCGGGCATAAAATATATTTTTAAAAAAATAATAATTATTATTAAATTTATCCAATCGCAACTTGAATACGGAGACAGGACACACCTCTCTTATTTATATTTTTGCGTTAACAGATAAAATACCATATATTTTATTGTATATTTTAAAATTAATTTTTAATTAAACGAAACGATTAGCACATTTTATCAATTAGTACAAAATATTTCCGTTTATTTACGTCGTTTCGATATTTAAACTGTTTTGACCAATCAGGTTCGTATGTTACATTTTTAAAAATTTAAATTAACCAGTAAACAACTAATTTGATCGTTTACGGTTATACCTAATTTTTTTCTTTACAAATGACAAATTACGTTTATCGACATCGACAGAATTAGTCAATAATCTTGTTGATTATCTAAAATTGACGAATTTTAAAGAAAAAAATCTGTTTATCGCCATATAAAAAAAGTTACGTCTTTATAGAAATTTTTAACTTTTAAATTTCTGAAACTGGCGAAAATATTATCAAATATATATATATATATGTTTTAATATAAAAAAATTGTTATAAGAATTAAAGTTATTAACTTGCGTAATGCATCTAATGAGCTTTTATTGAAGAAAATGCGCTTTTATTTTTCGACAAAGTCATCTGCAATTTTCATGCAATTAAGAGTGAAACTGTATTTTTTATAGTCGGATATCAATAAGTTTGTTTTAACACATTTATAGCATGATAATGTTATGGCATCACTTTATTCACTAAATTATTACGTGTATTGCAAGTATAGACTTGTTTTCCGTTTCTTAAAACCATTGTAGTAGAAGGCTATTTTATTCACTAAATTATTACGTGTATTGCAAGTATAGACTTGTTTTCCGTTTCTTAAAACAATTGTAGTAGAAGGCTAGAGACGTGAGTTTTAGAACAGTAGTCATACGTTTATAGATGCCAAACTTTTTAATCGCGAAAAACAATCGGAGAGGAACATCCTTCAGAAAAAAATTCTACTTGAATTATTTTTCCAAACAGTGGAAGACAACGCAAACGACCTTAACACAACCAACTCATACACTGAAACAGTTACTTTACTATAAATAGAAAGAATGATTAATACACAAATATAAATATATTTTTTTTTATAATAAAAGTGCTATATAAGTGTTTCTTAAAGTAAAATTCCGAGCTTTGAAAATTCTCAAACTCTCTAAACTGTACTCGGTATACCTGTATTTACAAAATACCTCGGGATAAAATCCATTTAGAATTAAAAGAAAAAGGTGGGGAGAAAAAAAAATTTTAACTTTTACATTTAGAAAGTGTGTTCCCGAAATAGCAACTCTCCCTCTTTATATAACTTTAATTGTTATTATTTTAAAACTTCATATTTTTTATTATTATTTTTTTCTTCCTTTTTTTTCATTGTAAATTCCATTAGGATGTGAGCCAAAATATTTCAAAAACTATTTCAGGAACTATTATGTATGGGATAGTTTTACTCTGTGTGTTATTCTCGATTGGATTTAAGCCGTTTTGGAATTATTTTAATTTGTTTACATCATCATGCCACTTGAATAGCAAGCATTTTCGATTCATGGAAGTTATGCAATTGCGTTAAGTATATAACTGTGATGGCGATAATTAAGTTACAGATTTCCGTTACGAAAGAAAATGCAAAAGATAATTTGCAGTCATTTTTAAAATCATTTTTTCCCTTGTTAACTTTATGATATTTAATTTTTGAAATACCTCGGGATAAAATCCATTTAGAATTAAAAGAAAAAGGTGGGGAGAAAAAAAAAATTTAATTATTTATTTATTTTTTTAATTAAATAATTAAATGTATATTTGTTGCCATCGATGTAAATATTTAAAAGATTCGCTCGAATTTATTATTTTATTTAGCGACTTGTTAAAATAATTTCTCAAATTTATTTAGTTATTTGCTGTATTGTTATTATTTTAATTATCAACTCCAGCATTAAGAAAAAATAATTCGCTAAATAAAATAATATATTCGAGCGAATCTTTTAAATATTTACATTTGTATACTTCTTGGTTTAATTGCTTCACATAATATTATGTGAAGCAACTAAACCAAGAAGTATACAAGTAAGAATAAACCAAGAAGTATACAAGTAACAATAAACCAAGAAGTGTACAAGTAATAATAAATCAAGAGTATACAAGCAACAATAAATCAAGAAGTGTGCAAGTAAGAATAAACCAAGAAGTGTGCAAGTAAGAATAAACCAAGAAGTGTACAAGTAAGAATGAACCAAGAAGTGTACAAGTAACAATAAACCAAGAAGTGTACAAGTAACAATAAACCAAGAAGTGTACAAGTAACAATAAATCAAGAAGGGTACATGTAACAATAAATCAAGAAGTGTACAAGTAAAATTAAGTCAAGAAATATGCAAATAATATTAAATCAAGTAAAATAGTAAGTCAAGAAGTATATAAATAAAGAAGTATCTAGAGCAGCAGTTCTAAAGTGCGGACACGATGGCCGCATGCGATTAAACAGAATATTTTTGTGTATAAGTCGACGACACAGTTTAAGGAAATGGTGGATATAACTGAATTAAATTTCCATTTATTATGTTTATAGTATTAATCTATATAGCAAAAGCAGGATTTCGGCACTAAGGAAGAAATGCGACCACTAGTAATTAGTAGTTAGTAGTACTAAACTAGTATACTACTAACACACTAATACTAGTACACTACACTTTGCTGCACTATACTAATACTACACTACATTAGCGTACTAGTACCCTACACTAGAGCTAACAAAAATGTTTAAATACACCTAGTACACTAGTGTACTCAAGTGTATTACTAGTATACTAGTAATACTTTACTAGTGTACTAGTGTTTTAAAGTACACTTATTATTAGTGTATTTTATTACACTAATGCACTTTATTAAGTATACTAGCACAATACACTAGTGCTAATAAAAATATTTGCGTACACTAGTACACTACATTAGATACTAGTAAATAATATTATTACTGTAACAAAAGTAATTAATATTTCTTTTGTGATATTTTTGTAGCCTTTCATACTTTTTACGTACCTAGTTTGCTTACTTTAGTTCCAGCAAGATTATTTAGAATAAATTAACAGAAGTTATTAATAAAATATGATGATAATAAAGCGATCATATTTTTATTAATCAAAATTAGTATATCTTAATTAATTAAAAAAAAAATGATTTTTTCGAATAAAACTGAATGATTGGATAATAAATTTATTATTAAAATGATCAATTTTAACATATTAATGTTGGATTAGATTATTTTAATCGTGTTACTGAGTCTCACCAGGGATATACATGGTAGTATAACCTACTCAGAGTCCTTTATAACTGCTTAGAGTCCATTATGCCCTAGTCAGCCTGAAAGGATGAAAAATGGGTTTTAATCCCGGATGCTTCCTGGAATATTTAAAGCTGTGCGACCACTAATCGAATACAGTTCTTCAGATGCCTAGCAAATGCTTTACCACGTTGCCATCCTGCGACTTTATCATAAAATTTGTGATCAGTGAGATCACCAGCAATTTAAACATAAAAAGTTTTCCTTGCGAATCATTGATTTATATCAAATAGAGTTTATAAATAAAACAAATAAATCACGAAACACATAAACAAATAAATATTGCATATAGAACACCTGAATAAAGGAACCTAAAAGTAAAGTACAATATATAAAGCATGTATTGTACTTGTCTTTTTTATATATAAACTGAATAAAGGAGTTTATAAATAAAGAAATATATAAAGCATCTGCTATACTTATTTACTTTATACATAAAAGGATTATATTGATACAATAGTTACAAGTAAGTACAGCAGATGAATAAAAATTTATTAGCAGCAAAAAAAGCACATAAAGAAGAAATAAATATAGTTTATTTACTACTTTTTATGATTCTAATCTTCTTATTTAGCTTAATTCAATACACTAAAATATTTTTGTTATAAATTAGTTATCTTATACGTCCTAATGAAGATATACGAAAATGAAACCGTAATTATACCATATTATGGTAATGAGTTAGTGGGGGTAATTTCAATTGGTTATTACGTCATAATTCGCTATTCTTACTTCATGGACAAGAGTCATAAATTTTTCTCGCCACGATTGACTTTCACAGTAACAAGAGATCCATGTATCATGTGGAGATGTCCCAGTTGCAATTTATTATCAAATTGATTCAGTGGAAACAGACTCTACTGTAACAGCAGTATCGCATGAACAAATGATGGAATACAAAGTTATGCCCTTCAACCACTCACTACTATCCAAAGAATATTACTTCCGCAACGTATACTATCGAAATTAAC
The DNA here is from genome assembly GCA_000484575.1 of Olivierus martensii. NCBI lineage: Eukaryota > Metazoa > Arthropoda > Arachnida > Scorpiones > Buthidae > Olivierus > Olivierus martensii. The sequence continues at coordinate 12,990 of AYEL01085289.1, read as the reverse complement.
TTTTTTTGCACTTCGATAAGTAAACATTTGCATTCTCTTGATGTCTTTGCATAATATATTTCTTTTCTTTTTGTCACTGCCTCGAGGGTATTTAAGGATTAAATGTGGATATTTTGATAATTTTTTCCTTATTTTGAGTAATATTTTTTTCTCCTTATTTTGTGTAATATTTTTTTCTCCTTATTTTGTGTAATACTTTTTTCTCCTTATTTTGTGTAATATTTTTTTCTCCTTATTTTGTGTAATATTTTTTTCTCCTTATTTTGTGTAATATTTTTTCTCCTTATTTTGTGTAATATTTTTTCTCCTTATTTTGTTTAATATTTTTTTTCCTTATTTTGAGTAATATTTTTTTCCTTATTTTGAGTAATATTTTTTTCCTTATTTTGAGTAATATTTTTTTCCTTATTTTGAGTATAATTTTTCTTTATTTTGAGTAATATTTTTATGACTTTTCTTAATTATTTCTGCTGCAAAGTGATGATCGAGCGCTAACGAATCGACTAAAGAAAGTTTAATATTTTTTTTTTTTTTATGCTGCAAATAATTATGATGATAATTTTCGTTTCTAAGGGAGATAAATTTACGAAATTTTGATGCAGCTTTCTTGTAATATCTACTCAGCAATGTACATTATTGCTGAATAACAATATTCAGAAAAATGATAATTTTGGCGTCCCGATGCTGTGCATCATTTGCTTACCGGGTTAATCCGGCCCTGTCCACGTGTACTTCAGGTAAAGGCGGACAGTTACTGATGAGTGGTGAGCAAGCGCCGTCGGATAAAAACAAAGTGCTAAAGAGAGTTATCTTGAGAACAAATGTAATTCTGGTTGCGGATAAAAACGAAGTGCTAAAGAGAGTTATTTGGAGAACAAATGTAATTCTGGTTGCTTATATAGTGGGCTATATCTCAAAGCCGCGATAATTCGAATTTTGAGTGCAATAATTGAATTTTGGTATCAAATTATAAACCGCGATAAATCAAAAATCGCAATAATCAAAACCGCAATAATCGAGGTATTCCTGTATATCATTATACAATTTGGATAGTTATTTATTGTATCGAAAATCGCAATAATCGAAACCGCGATAATCAAGGTATTCCTGTATATCATTATACAATTTGGATAGTTATTTATTGATAAAAAAATTAATGCAATGTAATTTTATCATCTGATATTAGAGCAATGTTTTTATAAATCACACTATTCTACACTATGTTTAATCAACAAATTTTGTTTGTGAGAAAAATAATAAAAATGAAAAATTTTGTTGAACTGCAGAAAAAAAATGAAAATCAAATTAAGAAGATATTGAATTAATTCTTCTTTTATAATATTAATTATTATAATTTCTATTTCTGATATTTTAGAGAGAAGCAAGTTAATATTATCCATGCACTATAATTAACTGGGTAATCAATTTTGTGTAATTCTTTTTTTGGGCATTTTATGAGCTGCCTCACTCATGATCAGATTGGTTGAGATGATGAAAAATAGAGATCCTTCTAGTCTTTAGCTTTCATTAACTAATGAAATTGATTTCATGGCAAAAATTTGGAAGTGTGACTAGGATCTGAATTAACCTAATCTCGAAATGACAAGTAATTACTTTACTGTGTAACAATATCATCAGATATTCTTCATCTTAAGTTATATTACACTATACAAAAACAAACAGAACTAATCAGGATGCTTATAGTGTGTAATTATTCTATAAATATTTATTAAAAAGTTTGTTTATTTATTATCATCATTTACTACATGCTTATTTTATTTGTTATATGCTTTATCATTCTAAATTTACAAATTTGAATAATGTGCAAAACATTAAGATTTGTTTAATTTTATCTTCTACATTCTTCTTTCTTTTATATGGTAAGCTTGGTGGCTAAATTCTGATTGCCCCTTTCCACTCAAATAGAGTTCTGGGCCAAAATTAAATGCAAAAAAATAGAAAAAGCAAAGAACTCTTCTAACTTAATCTACGTGATGACGTGTGAGAGTTCCTACGTGATGACATTCCTTCTACATTATGATAATCAAAACATATGAAAAATTTATAAATCTATCATCTAAGCAAAGAACTCTTCTAACTTAATCTACGTGATGACGTGTGAGAGTTCCTACGTGATGACGTTCCTTCTACATTATGATAATCAAAATATATGAAAAATTTATAAATCTATCATCATCTGATAATCAGCATGTTCTCTCTTGTATTATTAAAATATAATTATTAAATATTTTATGTAATATTGTTACTTATATATAATTATATAATTGATATATCCAATTATAAATATTCTCTAAGATAAATATATTATTCATAAAAAATGTGATATCTTGTTTTCGTCTGCCACCACATCTGTATAGTTTTTGTATTTTTTTTTGGGCTATGCTTGGGCTGCATTAGCTAAGTTTTGTTTAGATCATTTGCGTTTTTGCAACCTTTGATCGGTCATTCCTTTTTTCCTTTGTTCTCATGCAGTCATACACGTTTCATGTACTTCTTCAGTTTGATTTATGTTAATAAATCATTTTTTTAAACTTTCACATTGGTTATGGGCCTAGGATGCCTGAAGAACTTGTTTTCTGCTTTTTATTGGACTGGATGGTCATTGTAATTTTGGATTGATTACGATTCAGGTTGGTGATCATCTTTCTATTCTATTGCCTCGTACGCCATATTGTAATAATGACAAAGAATGGCACACTCCGTGCAAACAATTGTAATTTTGGATTGATTACGATTCAGGTTGGTGATCATCTTTCTATTCTATTGCCTCATACGCCATATTGTAATAATGACAAAGAATGGCACACGCCATGCAAACATGGGACAAATTCGAAAGGTTGAATGATTCAAATTATTGTTCATGAAAGTATTGCATGGAAATGTCCCTCATACAACGAGATATGTGGCAATACGTTGACGGATCAGCTACTTTAAAAGAAGGTGCATCTGAAAAAGAAAAGGAGATTTTTCGAATAGCTGAACGGAAGGCTCTCAGCACAATAGCGCTATGCATTGAACCAAGTCAACATCTCCACATGAAAGAGGCAAAAACACTTCATGAAGCATGGCTACTATTAGAGCAAGCGTTCAAACCCAAAAGTTGTGTTCGTATTTTGCAACTGAAAAAGCAGGCATACTCCATGAGACTCAGTGCGTCAGAATCGATGGGAACGTATATTAATCGAGTGCGAAGTCTGGCCAATAATATTTTGCAACTGAAAAAGCAGGCATACTCCATGAGACTCAGTGCATCAGAATCGATGGGAATGTATATTAATCGAGTGCGAAGTCTGGCCGATAGACTAGCTGAAGTTGGGGAAGAAGTAAAGGATATGGAACTTGCTTACTTGATGCTAAGCGGTCTGCCCAGTGAATATGACGGGCTAATGACGATATTAGCTAACCTTGACGATGACCGTTTTACCTTTGCTGGAGTTAAGAAGGTTTTGTTAACCGAATATGATAGACGGAACGAGAAGAGCCATGAGAAGGCCATTGAGACTGGTAGGGAAGCATATAATATTCAAGCGAAACAGAATGGGTCAAGTCATCGGGCAGCTCAGAGCTCTTAGAAGCGACGACGAAATCGTGTCACGTGTTTTAAGTGTGGAAAAAAGGGCCACTATGCGCGAGATTGTGATGATAATGCCAACAGTCATAAAATGGCAAATCTGCATGAGAAACCTGGTCCAAACCGGAGCAGTAATTCTGAAAAGAATGTTTTCTTGCTCACCTTGAGTGATCATATTCCTGACACAGTGTGGTTAAGTGACAACGGAGCTACACAGCATGTTTGTAAGTTCAGAGAATGGTTTGTCAATTAACGTGAGAAACCTGGTCCAAACCGGAGCAGTAATTCTGAAAAGAATGTTTTCTTGCTCACCTTGAGTGTTCATATTCCTGACACAGTGTGGTTAAGTGACAACGAAGCTACACAGCATGTTTGTAAGTTCAGGGAATGGTTTGTCAATTACCGTGAAATTCTGCCAGAGAAAGTCTTGTAAGCAAATGAAAAGGAACCAGAGAACACGTTACAGGCCGTAGGAATAGGTGATATCCATATGCATCTCTATGTTGGCAACAAGACTAACGACGTCGTTTTTCGAAATGTTTTATACATACCTAATTGCCAGTGTAACTTGCTATCGACCTCTAGAGTAGAGGACAAAGGAAAGAGTGTGTTTATCACACATGGTGTTGCATACTTCAGAGACATTGCTTCTGGTGAAGTAATTGGCAAGGCGTATCGCAAGAACAGATTGTATGTAATGTGTGGCAAAATTATTCCTCCTGGACAAACTCTAGACAGTCGTCTAATTTCTAACAACATAAATTCATTGCATTCAGTTGAGCTGAGAAAAAGTGATTTGTGGCATCAGCGTTTCTGTCACATGAACATAAAAAGCCTTCGTGAGCTAGTAGTAAAGAATCTTGTCATTGGAATGAAATTTAGTAGCATAGAAGGAAATCATTGCGAAGCTTGTTGCATTGGAAAGTCTACGAAGAAACCATGCAAGCGTCTATACACGCGACAAAGCAGTCGCATCTTGGACCTAGTACATACTGACTTGTGTGGTCGTCTTCCCATTAATTCCATAGGTGGAGCACGTTACTTCAATACGTTTATTGATGATTGGTCAAGGAAAACTTTTGTCTATGTACTTAATTCAAAGGAAGTTGTACCGCAATGTGTCCAACGCTATATTGCTTATGTGGAGCGTCAAACAGGCAAAAAGGTGCGAAGATTACGCTCAGATAATGGCCTAGAATATTGTTGCGGGGAATTAATGGAGTACCTCGTAAGATTAGGTATTAGACATGAGCACACGAATGTCAATACCCCTCAAATGAATGGTGTTGCCGAATGAGCTGACAGGACACTAATGGATCTTGTCCGCTCAATGCTTGCATCTGCCCATTTGCCACAGAATTTTTGGGGTGAGGCAGTTGTAACAGCTGCATACATACGTAATAAGGTCCCTCATTCTACGTTAAAAAACCAGGTTCCCGACTCAATATGGAACGGACGGAAACCAAATGTAAAGCATCTTAAGGTATATGGTTGCTTGGCATATGTCCACTTGACAGCGCAACAAAGAAAATTACATCCATGTTCCAGACACGGAAACCAAATGTAAAGCATCTTAAGGTATATGGTTGCTTGGCATATGTCCACTTGACAGTGCAACGAAGAAAATTACATCCATGTTCCAGACCGTGTATCTTTGTGGGCTACTCTGGACGCACCAGGGGTTACAGACTTTACGATCCGATGAAAAATGATGTAATATATTCAAAACATGTCAAATTTTGTGAGAATGAAGTCGGATATAAATGGATATATGGTGGAACTACACATGAATATGCATCAAATCGCGTATGCCCTGAAAAACAGGTCGATGAAGAAACTACCGTTTTTGATTATGGCTATGCTCATCCCGGCTCCACAGATGAACATGATGATAGCGAGGATAGCGATTTACAGTCACCAACATCATCTGAGATAGCAGGGGCAACATCATCACGTATGTTGCAGAGTTCGACGAGAGAATCAAGGGCGGTCGATTCTACGCCCCCAACTACTAAATATCAAAAACAACAAAGCTTTGATTGGAACCCAAATCCCTATGGGAGAGCTGGTAAACCAAAGGATGCTGAGGCAGATCAAGTTCAATTTAATTTATTAGAAGTAAAGGAACCGGCCAATCTGCAAGAAGCCTTGAATTCTCCTCATTCAAATTCCTGGAAAAAAGCTATGGATGATGAATATGAGAGTCTGATATCTAGGGGAACTTGGGAGGAAACTGAATTACCAGAAGGCAGAAAAGCTATTGGAAGTTGATGGGTGTATAAATTAAAGATCAATTCGGAAGGCCAAATATCACGGTATAAAGCCCACCTAGTGGCGCAGGGTTGCGGCCAAGTCAACGGGGTTGATTATAATCAAACATATGCCCCAGTAGCCTTTGCTGTGTTAAGATTGCTATTGGGATTAGCCTTTATATTTAATTGGCATGTACAGCACACAGATATAAAATGTGCATACTTGTATGGTGGACTAAATGAAGAAATCTATATGAGATTACCACTTGGATATCCAACACAATAAACTAAAATCATTCATTTATTGAAGCCAATTTATGGATTGAAGCAATTGGGAAGAAATTGGAACGAAGAATTAGATAGATATTTAACCAACATTGGATATAAAATGAAGAAATCTATATGAGATTACCACTTGGATATCCAACACAACAAACTAAAATCATTCATTTATTGAAGCCAATTTATGGATTTAAGCAATTGGGAAGAAATTGGAATGAAGAATTAGATAGATATTTAACCGACATTGGATATAAACGCCTTCGATCATGCAATTGTGTACATGTCGGAAAAGACAACTCAATCATAGCTGTCTATGTTGACGACATAGTCATTTTTTAAATGATAGAACAATTGATGACATAATCACAAATATGAAGGCGGAATATGAGCTACGAGATTTAGGTGACTTAACATATCTCTTAGGTGTGAAGATAGAGAGAACAAAGAATGGTTTCTTTTTGAGCCAAAGAGGGTACATCAAAACGATACTCAAACTCTATGGGATGGAAGATTGTCAATCTGCTTCTACACCATTGAATCCTGGAGTGAAGCAAACTGTGGACGACTGCCCATCCACAGTGGAAGATTCAGAGAGCATGAATGGCATACCATACCAAAGTTTAATAGGTTCTCTTATGTACTTAGCATAATATTCCAGACTGAGCAAACTGTGGACGACTGCCCATCCACAGTGGAAGATTCAGAGAGCATGAATGGCATACAATACTAAAGTTTAATAGGTTCTCTTATGTATTTAGCATAATATTCCAGACCGGACATACTATTCGCAGTCGTAAAATTGAGTCAATTTAATGTCAACCCAGGACGAACACATTGGAATCAGGCCAAAAACGTCCTTAGGTACCTGTCATATACCATTGATTATGCACTAAGTATAGCATCACAGAACACTGATGTAACTCTTCAAACAGACGCCGATTGGGCTGGTGATGTTGACGATAGGAAATCGTTTGCAGGGATGGCCTCATACATCGGTGGAAGCCTTTATAGTTGGAAATCGGCAAAACAAAAGTGTTTAACAAGCTCAATGATGGAAGCGGAATACATTGCAGCTTCACAGGCTGTTAAAGAGGCAAAATGGATTAAAATGTTATCTCTCGATACTTACATTAAGACTCCGTACATTTTGGAGTGTGATAATAAAGCAGCGATTAGTTTTAGTGAAAATCGCATGGAGAAGAGTCGCACTTACATTAAGACTCCGTACATTTTGGAGTGTGATAATAAAGCAGCGATTAGTTTTAGTAAAAATCGCATGGAGAAGAGTCGCACAAAGCACATTGATATTGCATACCATCAACTCAGGGATGAAATCACAAAAGAACTCATAAGAATGAGATATGTGCCGACTATGGACAACGCGAGTGACATATTCACAAAAGGACTGAATAGATTAGCACATCAGAGATGTGTGAAAGGATTAGGATTAGTGGCGACATCCAAAAAAGCGGGGGATTTGTGATATCTTGTTTTTGTCTACTGCCACATCTGTATAGTTTTTGTATGAAAGGATTAGGATTAGTGGCGACATCCGAAAAAGCGGGGGATTTGTGATATCTTGTTTTTGTCTGCTGCCACATCTGTATAGTTTTTGTATTTTTTTTTTTCTGCTATGCTTGGGCTGCATTAGCTAAGTTTTGTTTAGATCATTTGCCTTTTTGCGACCTTTGATCGGTCATTCCTTTTTTCCTTTGTTCTCGTGCAGTCGTACACGTTTCATGTACTTCTTCAGTTTGATTTATGTTAATAAATCATTTTTTTAAACTTTCACAAAAAATATTTATAATTACATATATAAATTTTAAAACTTAAATTTTGGAACTGATCTATAAACAAAATCAAAAAGTTTTATTATTATTTAAAATTTGTAAAATATTTTAATTTGACATTCTGAGAAGCATTTTATAATTTAATTATAATAATAGCTTTTCATTTTTGTTTTTTTTTTTTTGCTCTAGCTATACTTTTCATTTAAAATTAAAATTGATAAGTTATGATTGCTCTAGTGTAATTAATATATGCAATAATTTTTAAATACCTGTTTTGCGAAGCTTTTCACCATCTGCTTCCCCAGTAACAGAAGGAATGTACTCATCAACCCCTAAATATTATAATTGTATATTAATAAGAAAATTTATTATTATTTTATTGGATTTGTTATTAAAAATTTTTTATAAATTATTTTTTAAATTATATATACCTGCTAAATGTAAACGAGCAGTACATGTATCACTACCATACTTATTTGATATTGATACTCTGTATTCTCCTATATCAGAAGGTTTTACTTGATAAATAATCAGTCGCAAAATTCCATTATGTTCATGTTCCATTGTATAATGTTTTGAAGCTTCTAATTGCTCCCCATTCTTGAACCTAAAAAAATTTAAAATTAAACATTATAAAACTAGAATGAAAAATGTTCCATTGCAGCATTAAAAAAGTGAATATGCATTTTAAAAAAATATTGATGAAAAATGGAAGGATAAAAGTTTTAATGCTTTTAATTATTTTCTTGGAAATTTTTAAAGATCTTAAAAATTTAAAGTTTATATACATTATTTTGATCCTAAATGTTTTTGAAAATTAGCTAAAAATTATTTTTTTGGTTAAGTAATAGAGAATCATATATTTTTAATCCAATAGTGGCTAAACAATGAGGGTTTAAATGAAGCTATATGTAGAAATCATATAATTACATGTAAATTTCTATATAAAACATTATAACTAACAACATAAATAAAGAATGCAGTTTAGTGAAATTCCATATAAAATGCATTAAAAATTTGTCCAAAATTGCATTCAAATTGATCTATTAGACCTTCTAGGTGCTGGTGAATGTTTTCCACATTTTTAATTGTAATGGTAACTGTAGCCCTATATATATATTGTAAATATAAAATGCATTAAAAATTTGTCCAAAATTGCATTCAAATTGATCTATTAGACCTTCTATTGATAGGTGCTGGTGAATGTTTTCTACATTTTTAATTGTAATGGTAACTGTAGCCCTATATATATATTGTATATCCCCCATGGGTTAAATGAAAACAAAATTTTAAATATAAACTTTATAAACTTTCTAAAGCAAAGTATTGTATTTCAAAAAAATATATTCCATCTAATTTGATCCAGCCAATTTAAAAATCTCAAAAAGTGATAGATATTTCTCAATTGTGATATATTATGTAGAGTTCTGTTACTATCCATTATGAAATATCTTTAAATTATTCATAATCTTTTAATTTTGTAAATTCATGCCTTTCTTTCAAATAAAAAATTAGATAAATTATTATATTAATATAAAATTTACACATAGGCGGTATCATTATTAAAAAAGAAATTATTAAATTATGGTAATAATTTATTTTTATAATAATTTAATCTTTTAGAAAATTTTAATTTTCTTTAGAAATAATAATAAACTAGAAATTCCCTGCTCATATAAATGAGCGGAAATATACTATCGTGATCTAATCTTATAATACTTTATATAATAGCATATTGTACAATAATAGCTTATCTTGCAAATTTATTAAGAATTAGTTTAAATGTGTAGTAATTGCACGGGGGCCCATAGAGGCTGCACCCCACAGGCGCCATGCCCCCGATGGCCCCACTCCAAAGGTGGGCCCGCGGGGGCCCCACCCCCAATGGGCTCCAGGCCGTGGGATCCGGTTTCAACTCCCCGGTGGGCCCACAGCCCATGGGCACACGGGGGTCCCGTGGGTGGGGCTCCACCCGCTAGGGATTAAGAGGCCCCGTCAGATGGGGCCCATCCCAACGGGCCCGGGCACTTGGGGCCCGGTTTCATCTCCCTGATGGGCTGCATCCAGTTCATCTTCCATGGGCACCGGGGTCCCCGTGGGGTGGGGCTGCAACCCTGTGAAGGGGGTAGTTTATAGCATGATGAATGGTTATAATTTCTTTGTGTGATAAAATATAAGCAAATTTCATTTGAGATATGTAATATATAACCATCGTAATTATGGATGTAGAACAGGCTTAACTGCAAATTCAACGTAAAATTTCCTTTAAAATAAAACATCCAATGAAAAGGTTAGCTGAACAGTATCCTGTATCATAATCAGTAATAATTCTTTTAGCTAAGTAATTTTGTAAAAATCCAATAATAGTAATGCAAATAAGTTATCTATTGCCCCTTTCTTTGACACTTAGTGCCATCTATTAATATTTATTGTCATAAAATAAAAATTCGGCCCCTAGGACCCTAAAAATTGGCCAAATAAAAAAAAGATCTGTTGTCGCAGACATCTGAAAATTAGACCTTTCTAACAATATTCTATTTATAGAAATCAGTACAGTGGTTCGTCCAAAAAAAGGACTCCAGCCAGCCACGTTTGACTAATTATAATATAGGTTAATCAGTAAATATAAATAGTATAATAAAACAATACATGCATACAAAAAATATATACAAAAATTCTTCATTAACTGAAATAACAGTGGTTCGTCCAAAAAAAGGACTCCAGCCAGCCACGTTTGACTAATTATAATATAGATTAATCAGTAAATATAAATAGTATAATAAAACAATACATGTATACAAAAAATATACAAAAATTTTTCATTAACTGAAATAGATGTTAAAATGTTTATTAGATTAACATATAGCATACATATAAAATAATAGGCCTATTTTGAAAATATTTATTGAAATTAATGTCAATGCACATTTATTTATAGTGGATCATCATTAATTTGCTATCTATTATCTGGGATCATCATTTAATTGCACATTTTATATAATGTGTAAATGTGTGTATATATATATATTGTTGGTTGGTTGGAAGTATTGTTGGAAATAGAGAGAGACTACTCAATGGTTTGGCCTGGAAGAATGAAGAATGAAGATAGAAGATGATAGGAAAGTAAAGGAATGATTTAAAGATTCCTGTCAAGAAATAATGTGACAAGTCATTAGCAGAAAAAAGAAAGAAGCAACCAACAGTTTTATTAAAAAAATATAAAAAATAACATATTTACAGTGTATATATATATAAATACATATTTTGGTATTAATATTAACAGAATTATAAATTTTTTGTTTTTGCCTGCACAGTTTATCTGTACAATATGGCAATGAAAATGGTAGAAATAGGAGACACACAAATATACACAAATTATAGAGCCTGCACAGTTTTTCTGTACAATCTGGCAGATACATAGAGGAAGAAGAACATAACCGATGGTACAAAAAATATCCTCCAAAATGCATGACTGATAAATTGATATGTTGCGAATAAACACAGAATTTAAAAGATTCCTGTCAAGAGATAATGTGACAGGTCATTAGCAGAAAAAAGAAAGAAGCAACCAATAGTTTTATTAAAAAATATAAAAAATAACATATTTACAGTGTATATATATATAAATACATATTTTGGTATTAATATTAACAGAATTATAAATTTTTTGTTTTTGCCTGCACAGTTTATCTGTACAATATGGCAATGAAAATGGTAGGTCTTCTCTATAGAAATTATTACTAAATCATTCAGTCGGACTTGGGTTATTGTTGTTCGTAAATAATTTTTAAAAATTTTCAGTTTAGAAAAACTGCGCTCAGTTACAGATAGTGTTAACAAAATTCTTAATGCTACAACAACGTAATTTTGTCATTTTGTACGAATTTTGTCATATATTAATATTTTTTTCTGTTCTTCATTATACATTTCATATTTTTACAATTCATTTTGGCGCCTGAGGCAGTTGCCTCGCCTCCTCACACTATGGAACTGGCTCTGATCACTCCCCAGATCTAACGATATTTAGAAATGCAAATATTAAATTATTATTTAATTTTAATTAATATTTTAATGTTTTATTTCGCATCGATAGAAACGAAATAAATTCATTATCAAGAAAAATAATTAGGGGAAGTCCGGGCAAAGTGAATAGCTTAATTTTCATGCATAATTTCAAACTTAAAAATTATGTGAAGATAAACGTTTTATTGTTTATTTGTTACAGTACTTTCTGTTGTTTAATGTTAAACATTATTTGAGAATAAATCCAATTTAGAGTTTGCAATATATGCAGAGGAAAGAAATATTGTGCATCATTCTTTTTACCAGGGGTACTCGGGCAAAATGGATTTCAACTAGGGCAAAGTGAATAACGCATGTAATCAAAGTGAAAGAATATAAATATGTAATATCCTCGTATATTCTTTTATATAATTGCAGAATACTGATAATACTGTATTAAGTCAAGTTGGTAGGAGACACACAAATATACACAAATTATAGAGCCTGCACAGTTTTTCTATACAATCTGGCGGATACATAGAAGAAAAACAACATAACCGATGGTACGAAAAATATCCTTCACAATGCATGGCTGATAAATTGATATGTTGCGAATAAACACAGAATTTATATTTCTTCGGTACAGATTAGTAATGGTGGAAAACCAATTTAATATGACATGAAGATTATCAAGACACGAGTAAAAACGTCTTCTCTATAGAAATTATTGCTAAATCATTCAGTCGGACTTGGGTTATTGTTGTTCGTAAATAATTTTTAAAAATTTTCAGTTTAGAAAAACTGCGCTCAGTTACAGATAGTGTTAACAAAATTCTTAATGCTACAACAACGTAATTTTGTCATTTTGTACGAATTTTGTCATATATTAATATTTTTTTCTGTTCTTCATTATACATTTCATATTTTTACAATTCATTTTGGCGCCTGAGGCAGTTGCCTCGCCTCCTCACACTATGGAACTGGCTCTGATCACTCCCCAGATCTAACGATATTTAGAAATGCAAATATTAAATTATTATTTAATTTAAATTAATATTTAATGTTTATTTCG
>AYEL01085288.1:0-20147 GCA_000484575.1 Olivierus martensii | reverse complement strand
TTTTGTTTTATTTTAAATCTTTTAAGATAAGTTAAAAAGTTACCATGCCCAGTTAGAGTTTGGGTTAAATAATAATTTGTTTGAAAATAATTTAGATTAAGAAATTTTTTTATTGAAGGAATAAAATTATGTGTAAGTCTACCTATATTACCATCATCCCATTCTTTTTGCCAAATTTTAATAATTATCCATCATCCCATTCTTTTTGCCAAATTTTAAAAATCATGTTATGAAAATATATTTTAATGAAAGAATGAGGTATTCTCTTATAGGATGTTAAATAAATATTTTGATTAACTTTTTTGGCAAGAAAATCCGCCATATTGTTTCCCCTTATATATATACATATATAAGGGTAAACAAAATACATGTATATATATATATATATACACGGTATATACAGGTCAAATCCCAATAAGACGCCACCATCCATTCGACAAGATTTTGGCAGCTAATTGGGGTTGGTGGTTTATCGACGGTATTTTTCGTGGCAACAATAACCGCAATAATCGAGGTATTCCTGTATATATATATATGTATTTTTTGCATATTTTATGCCTCTTTCTGTATATAGATTACTAAGGGGGTGAGGCCAGTTCCAACCATGGGCTGCACCCACACCTGTAGAGGGGGCTGAATGGTGAAGGACGAGGATCACCGGGCCGGGCCCAGTACCCCAAAAAAATCCGGGACCAGACCCAGGACACGAACCCGGGTCCTCCTGCATGGCACGCCAACAATAATTACTAAGGGGGCGAGGCCAGTTCCAACCATGGACTGCACCCACACTTGTAGAGGGGGCTGAATGGTGAAGGACGAGGATCACCGTGCTGGGCCCAGTATCCCAAAAAAATCCGGGACCAAACCCAGGACACGAACCCGGGTCCTCCTGCATGGCACGCCAACAACGTTACCACATGGCCATCCAGCTGACAAATTTATTATATTTACCATCCAAACTTAACATTTCTGAAAACTATATACTTTACAACATAGTATACGTATTGTATAGGCACAATACTATATAGAAAACATGTCCATTTGGTGTTTTGAGCCTGTATTTTGAGTTCTCTGTAAAGCACAATGTAAACAGCTTACTGTACAGCAGGGATCAGCAATCTATGATCTGCGGGTCACAGAGTGACCCGCAGGAGCATTTGAAGTGACCCACCAAAGAATTTGATTGTAAATGATACTCATTAACGCTTACTGTACAGCAGGGATCAGCAATCTATGATCTGCGGGTCACAGAGTGACCCGCAGATCATAGATTTGAAGTGACCCACCAAAGAATTTGATTGTAAATGAGACTCATTAGTTTAAAATTGAATCTTGAAGAAAAATTCTTAACACATCAATGGTAACTTACACAGGTGTAATGACAATACAATCAAACCTATAATTTAAATGTAGATTGATTGAACATATTTTGGTTTACTGTGCAATTACATTGATCCTAACCCAAAATATGAACTCTCAATAACACTAATGTCTGATTTGGTAAAAAAAGGTTGCCGACTACTGCTGTACAGTATCCTTATTTGCTCAATATGCAATAAGCAATGGAAACGATCTGGTTCTTATGAACTTAAATTTTCTACAATCTAGGTGTGAACCAGGCTTAAAGAGATACATGATTACCGTTAACTCCATCTCTCCCACCCGCTGGTTACAAATGAATCCAGAGTGCTTTTAATACTGTATATAGAGTACCAATGAACTTCTGGATGTAAGTCGCTTTACATGTCCCTGGAGGATTAACAAGGACAAATACAATATCAAAAGAAATATTTGTTCAGACATTTTTATTGGCGGATGGCAGATGGCATCTTATCGAGTATTGCCTATTCCATTAACATAAGGAAGATCCATTCCGCCAAATTTCTAGGCGACAAGGACAAATACAATATCAAAAGAAATATTTGTTCAGACATTTTTATTGGCGGATGGCGGATGGCATCTTATTGGGTATTGCCTATTCCATTAACATAGGGAAGATCCATTCCGCCAAATTTCTAGGCAGTTAGTGAGGGTGGAGGCTTATTGGGAGGCATCTTATCAGGATTTGACTGTATATTCCAGTTCCTATTATTAAAATTGTTGATCATTTTGTTTACTTTGTTGAAGATTAATATTAAAGCATCTTCTACTGAAATATAAAAAAAATGACAATTTTCATTAAAACATGATTCATTAAGTAAGGCTTTTACTGAAAAATAAACTCTCTGTATTCTATTATTAAAAATTTATTATAATATGCATCTTGAAATTTTTAGTAAGACATTTTGTTTACTTTGTTGAAGATTAATATTAAAGCATCTTCTACTGAAATATAAAAAAATGACAATTTTCATTAAAACATGATTCATTAAGTGAGGCTTTTACTGAAAAATAAACTCTCTGTATTCTATTATTAAAAATTTTTTTATAATATGCACCTTGAAATTTTTAGTAAGAAATACAGATAGGCCTCGATTAGTATTTTGTAAGTGAGAGGCACTGAAGAGGAACCGCTTAAGGTTCGAAAACGTTATGCCAGAATAAAAATCTTATACTTGCTAAAGGGCTGTAAAGGACTGTTTTATTATAATATTAAGCAAGTTGTTTTTGAATTTTAAAATGAAACTTAGCTAATGGCCAGAATCTCACAAAGCAAGAACCAATTACCATATTATCCATAGAGTTAATACTTCGAATGGTGCGAATTCGATTAGCGTGAGAAATTTGTGGAACCAATTATTCGCGCTAAATCGAGGCCTACCTGTATTAAATTTTAAAATATGCCAATTCTAAAGAAATAATTATCAAATACCATTAGAGAAAGGCCTATGTACAATCTGTGATTAGATGGACATAAAACTTGTGATCTATTATAATATATTTTATCATCATTTTCTTAAAAGGCATATGACAAAAGTTGACAAAGCAAGAACCAATTACCATATTTTCCATAGAGTTAATACTTCGATTAGTGCAAATTCTATTAGCGCGAGAAATTTGTGGAACCAATTATTCGTGCTAATTGAGGCCTACCTGTATTGTGGCCAGAATCTCACAAAGCAAGAACCAATTACCATATTATCCATAGAGTTAATACTTCGAATGGTGCGAATTCGATTAGCGTGAGAAATTTGTGGAACCAATTATTCGCGCTAAATCGAGGCCTACCTGTATTAAATTTTAAAATATGCCAATTCTAAAGAAATAATTATCAAATACCATTAGAGAAATGCCTATGTACAATCTGTGATTAGATGGACATAAAACTTGTGATCTATTATAATATATTTTATCATCAATTTCTTAAAAGTCATATGACAAAAGTCATGGAAAAGTTTTGGACAAGTTTTGAACATCCAAAAGTTTTGGATATTCTATATATAACAGCTTCATTTAAAGTTACTGAAGATGACTTAGTTAAGTTGAAAGTGCTTTAATTATTTAATAAATCAAGTTTTTCACTTTAATCTGTGCTGTAGTCAATCATTTATAAGACTGAAACTATAAGTGAAATTGCTAATAAATAGTAATTATATGACAAAAGTAATGTACTTCATATCTTTCAATCAATGATTCATCTAAAAAATTTCAATCATTTTATTAGAAGAAAACTAAATTTTTTAGTAGAATGATTATTCTATAATATAATGAAAATTCCACAATTGAAAATAATTGAGCAAGTTAGTGAAATTGAAAATTTTATAAAATGCCTGTATTCTAATGAATTCCAGATTCTAAAATGACCAATTTTTAAAGCATTTACTGTAAAATGTAAAATATTTCAAATAATTCACCAGAAAAAATCAGCATTAATGAATATAATGAATTTTCTTCAGAAAACTTTGATTGGATTGGCTAATATTTTCCCTTCATATTCAGATTAAATATTAAATATTTCAAAAAAGTGATCAGGATAAATTGCAAAATTTTCAATTGAATACTGATAAATAGAATAATCATTTATTTTAAATTCAATGATGGATAGGTTGGCAAAATTGACCTTAAAATGAAAATAATTTTGAGTGAATATAATAAAATAAATAATATTATGTATAAAATACCATATTTATAATATATAATTCTTATATTATTTGCAATTGATATATGCCCGTTGAGTGAATATAATAAAATAAATAATATTATGTATAAAATACCATATTTATAATATATATTTCTTATATTATTTGCAATTGATATATGCCCAGACCTCATTTAGTGTCGGAGATGCATTCTTCTAAAATATAATGCAGACTGAAATGAAGCAAATTTAAATAATAATTTCCATAAGTATCTATTGAAATATGGAAGATAGAGAATTGGTATTACTATTTTCAACAAATAGAAAATTGTGAAAGGCATCTGTAGTATGTTTAGTACATCTACTTCATACTTGGAGCAGAAACTGAACAATGCAGTATATTGCTTCTAAAGAAAGACAATTTTCACCATTCATAAAGAATGAAAGGTATAATGATGCACATTCTCTTTTATTAGCCACCATATTGATGATGTAAAGCCAAGTGAAATAATTTAGCAGAATTTCAACAATTCTGATAAGATCAAGTGCTGTAAAGCAGCTTGTCACTCTATCACATGATTCAGTATATTGTTTTGCAATTTTATAAAATTATTTAAAAATCTGACATTGTATTATAAAAATTAACAAAATTATCAGAGACTACATAATATACTTAAAATTAAATGTTAAAATTATACACTATAAAACAGAAAAGTTATTTAATTAATTGAAGATTTCATTTTCTTAAAGATGATCAATACCAATGTTTGCTGAAGTTACAATAATCACTGTCTAGAGACAGTGATTATTGTAACTTCAGCAAACAAAGTCTGATCTATTATTTGTATGTTTTGTATTTGACATCTACTAGTAGTATGATATCATAGTGTTGGATATCCCATACATAAAAATGACTAAATGTTTGCTGAAGTTACAATAATCACTGTCTAGAGACAGTGATTATTGTAACTTTAGCAAACAAAGTCTGATCTATTATTTGTATGTTTTGTATTTGACACCTACTAGTAGTATGATATCATAGTGTTGGATATCCCATACATAAAAAAAGTCTGTCCAAAATTCTACAACTGGATGATTGATGAAATTTTATCTCTTATGGATCAATGCAGACTATTTAAGAATAAAAATGCAACAAAATACAAAGAAGTTCAAAGACTCGTTCGACTTTTCGGGCCGGTCCCCGAAAAGTTTCAAAATCGGGGTTTCACTGTACAAAGAAGTTCAAAAAAAATTAAAATAAAACAAAATAAAAAGACATGGATAAAAGAGAGGCATAGGAAAATTGGAACACAAGAAAAACATAATTTTAATCTTTATAAGTAAGTTAAAGAATTCCAAAGACTAACAAGATAATTACCTCCTTCTGTTCTCCAAAATAATAAAGATAAACTGATAATATAAGAGTCAAAAAAAAAAATATACATTGAATATTTGGAAAAACTATTCATGGATGATGAAAGGCATGAATCACCAAAAATCAAAACTAATGAAACAGTTCCACATATTCTAGAATCTATAGTTGAAAAAGCAATTCAGCACATCAAAAAATAGAAACACTTATAAACCAGATGAAATTTTTGTAGAGATTGTGAAACTACTAAATACAAATAAAATCAATAAAATTTTCAACTTCAATAAAATTTATGATACAGAGAAAATACCACATGACTGGTATTTTCCAATATGAAACTCAATCTTTATCACAAATCCAAAAAAACTACATATGATGATTTCAGATTAATCAGTTTAATGAGTGAAATCCTCAAATTTAAAAAAAAAAATTATCCAAAACTAAATGTACAAAAAATGTGATGAGGTAATTAGCAAAACATAATTTGCCTTTAGAAATGGATTAGGAACAAGGAAGGCCTTGTTTTGCCTGCAGATTTTGAATCAAAGGTGTAAAGATCAAAATATCAATTTATATACTTGTTTCATAGACTTTGAAATAGCATTTTATAAAATACAATATAATAAACTAATTGAAATCTTGGAAAAAGTAGGCTTAGAATTAGATCTGATAACAATATAAAAATTATAAAGAACATACTGACTTGTGAGGCAAATATCCTTAATTTCAGTAGATTATATTAGAATTAAAAGAAGAATAAGACAAAGTTGCATTTTCTCTCCACTTTTACTTTAAGGTTTTATTTTAAAGAGCTTCAAGTGAAAGAAGTGAAGGCATTAATGTAAATGGTAAAAAAAATTAACAATATTTGCTGTGCTGAAAACACCATCTTACTTGCAACTAATATAGAAGACCTCCAACTTTTTCTGGATCTTGTAACAAAAGAAAGCAGAAAATCAGGCATAAACATTAACATTAATAAAACTAAATTTATGATACTTGGTAATAATTCTACTGTATCATCTGTTCTGCTGAAAAATGGAGGAAAAATTGAAAAAGTTGATAATTTAGATACTTGGGATGCTGATAATTATGAAACAGAAATCAAATATAGAATTGAGATAGCAAGACAAAACTTTTTAAAGATGAAATCCTTTCTATGCAATAATAATTGAATTTAAATATTAGACTAAGAATGATGAAATGCTGTGTTTGGTCAATATACTTATATGGAGTTGAAATCTGGACACTTAATTCTTATACATTCAAAAGGCAAGAAGCCTTCAAGATATGGATTTTCAGCAGAATGCTCAAGATCCCATGGACAACAAAAATGAAAAATTAAGATGTTTTAAGAAAGATAAATAGAAACCATGAACTGGTTGTATAATAAAAAAAGGAAAACTGCCTATTTGGGACATTTGATATAACACAATAGATATCACACCTTACAACTAATTCTTGAAAACTTGAAGGCAAGATTTAAGAATAAGAAAACCTGGAAGAAGATGAATAGCTTGGCTATGCCTATTTGGGACATTTGATATAACACAATAGATATCACACCTTACAACTAATTCTTGAAAAGTTGAAGGCAAGATTTAAGAAAAAGAAAACCTGGAAGAAGATGAATAGCTTGGCTATGTAATATACTGGATTGGTATAAATGCAGAACAATTAATCAGAAACTACAGAAGACAGAAAATGGTCTGCTGAGAAGGTCACTCTGATCTTTACTAGGAGATAGCACTTGATAATGTGATAATGCTATTATAAATAAATTATAATATATAATCCATTTTAACCAAACTATAAATAAAAAACTAAATAAATAAATAAAAAAATAATAGTAAAATAATAATAAATAAATACAATTAATTCTAAGAAAATAAATTTTATTTATTTATTTTCTGATTTAGCAAATTAAAAAATGGATGTTTTTTTAAAAATTAAATTATAATTGAAAATAAAATATGAAATACCATTTAACAAGAGGCTTAGGAATTCCAGTAACACAAGCTGTAAATTTTGCAGCACTTCCCTCCAAAGCTTCAATATTTATAAGTTTTTTTAAGAATATTGGAGCTTCTCCATGTTCAGCAGTATCACTATAAAATAACATGAAATATTTTAATATTTAATAGCAATCAAATACAGGCAGTCTCCAACTTATGTAGATGGATCATTCCACAAAACTTTATGCTAATCAAATCTATATATGTCAGAGCAAATGTTATAGAGTTCAAATAACATGAAATATTTTAATATTTAATAGCAATCAAATACAGGCAGTCTCCAACTTAAGTAGATGGATCATTCCACAAAACTTTATTCTAATCAAATCTATATATGTCAGAGCAAATGTTATAGAGTCACAAATACTTAACATTAAAAATAGTTATATTAAAGAATAAGCATATAAGTGGCAAGGCAAAGCAGTCATTTATAATCTTGGAGGATCCAGATTCAATTCTGAGTGCCACATCTTCAGTTTTTCAAGAGACTGTTGGGTTCAAGCCTGGCTCCTTGACTAAAATTAACCTACATGTACAAATTTACATAAGAATTATTTGTATATTAATAATGAAATATGTGCATGTGTCCCTTTTGTAGCTGAATCACTGAATCAATTCCTATAAAATGGTATCCTTAGAAAGATTAATCCTTAGATTTAAATGACAATAATGAAATATGTGCATGTGTCCCTTTTGTAGCTGAATCACTGAATCAATTCCTATAAAATTGTATCCTTAGAAAGATTAATCCTTAGATTTAAATGATGACAAAAATTTTATGCTGTTATTAATAAATAAAATATTTAGAATAAAAATTTTAAATAAATCCATAGTTCATTTAAAAGAATTAAGATTAATTAAGAATTAATTTATTTCAGATTGTAGCACTATTGTGGATGTCCACAGTGGTGTTACAATCTACAATATGCTACCAATGAAACCCCAATGATTTGATTAAATTTCAAGAATTTTCCCTTTATTTGATAACCTTATATATTATAGCTATTAATGTTATAATGAAGACATACTACTAAGTTTAATAAAGTTATACAGTCAAAAGTGAAAAAAGAATTTCTATTCAAAGACATTAATTTTATCTCAATATTATTGCTGAGGTATTTTTTATAAAACAGAAATATTAATTATATAAGTTCAGTGAGACTGCACTAAACACAAACTAAAAATAATACACAAAAGCCCTTTAGCAATTAAAAAATTTTATTCAGTAATGTTTTCAATGCACTTGGCATCTTCTTCAGTTGCTACTAGAAATATTAATTAGCAGCATCTAAATGTGGAGATTCTGGCTTTGAAACAGATGTTTATAAATATGCTTTAATTTACAGTTTTATAGAATGGAATATGAAAACAAAAACACTGGTATGTGGTGGTGATATCAACTATAGTTTTCAGCTTAATTATTCATTTTTTCATGTAATAATTAAGAGAATTTATTTTATTTAAAATAAATTTTTAAATATAAAAATATTTTTATAACAGTTAACATATAAATAAGTCTTAATTATAATTCCTTTTTCATAAATACACTCAACATAAACTTTGTAAAGACTTCAATTTTTCTTTTTGATACTTTTTGTTATTAAACAAAATGTAAATGATGAAAGAAATTAGAATCCAAACTGTAAATTATTTTCACATTGAAAATGCAATAACAACTAAAAAACTTAAATGTTAAATATTTACTTTATATGATTAAAAATTTAATAAGTAAATTGAAAAATAAAAATTTACTTTAATAAAGATCCTGTTTGATCAACATCATTTTAAAATATATATATACTATCTATTAAAAATTAAAGAAAATTGAAAAATATGACAGTGTTATAAAAACATTATGAATTTCATTGATAATTATATGATTTTATCAAAAACTATAAGAAGTACTATAACAACAAAACACTTAAGGAATAAAATGAATAATTAAAAAATAATTAAGAGGAATATAAAAAAAATAAATAAGTTGTGAAAATTTAACCCTGACCTTTTCTAATTTATTTTTATTTTTTTTCTTTCTTATTTTTATTATTATTTGGAGTATTATATTTAGTTTCAAAGCTAATTTACATTTCAAGCCCTCTGTTTCAGGAAATTAGAAATTGTGAGTCACAGAAGAGAATTGCTATCTTCTTAACAAACTCATTTGTCATGTGATATCATCTATTCTAAAATAATATCACTAATCCAATTCAGGAATTAAAAAACAGTCTCTTATCAAAGATTTATAATTAGTAAATAATTATTGTCAAATCATAAAGAGGATGACAAAATTGTTTTATCTATAAACTGGAAATTGAAGTTGTTGCATGAATGTATGTAAATGAGCCAAGCATGGGATTTGTAAAGTTGCTATAAAAAGGATCTTTACCATTAGAATAATGACATTCGGACCACCAATCGTTTCACTTAACCTGCTCTACTAGATAATTGTCATTGGAGGAAAAAGCTCGAGCTATAGCCTCCATATTATTAAGTGAAGAAGAAGAAGAAGAAGAAGAATAATGACATGTACTCTAGAACAATGAGTATTAGTGGCATTTAATTCTCTTTTGTGATATCGACAATTGATTGCTTTTTTTTTTGTAATAAAATATAGAGGTAGTAGAATAAGTTATTTAAGATTATTTATTATTTCTCATTAATAAATT
Organism: Olivierus martensii; assembly: GCA_000484575.1. Taxonomy (NCBI): domain Eukaryota; kingdom Metazoa; phylum Arthropoda; class Arachnida; order Scorpiones; family Buthidae; genus Olivierus; species Olivierus martensii. The sequence continues at coordinate 10,076 of AYEL01085288.1, read as the reverse complement.
TATTGTTGTTTTGGACTGATAATTAAATGATTTTTCATTGCTAACTTGTTTATTACTTAAATGTATGTAAATGAGCCAAGCATGGGATTTGTAAAGTTGCTATAAAAAGGATCTTTACTATTAGAATAATGACATGTACTCTAGAACAATGAGTATTAGTAGCATTTAATTCTCTTTTGTGATATCAACAATTGATTGCTTTTTTTTTGTAATAAAATATAGAGGTAGTAGAATAAGTTATTTAAGATTATTTATTATTTCTCATTAATAAATTTATTGTTGTTTTGGACTGATAATTAAATGATTTTTCATTACTAACTTGTTTATTACTTTATTATTGTTTCAATAAAGCTTTTTAATACTTTGTAAATGTTATTGAATTCAATAAATTCTTTTTATTATTTAACTTTACCTGTTTTGGATTTATTGAATTTATTAGTTATTAGTGCACTAATATTTTTTTATTATTTAGTTCTAACACTTATTTATTAGTTTTAATAATCATGAAGTTATGTTTTACCTGTTTTGGATTTATTGAATTTATTAGTTATTAGTGCACTAATATTTTTTTATTTAGTTCTAACACTTATTTATTAGTTTTAATAATCATGAAGTTACGGTTGTATTTTTATCATGTTAGAGTAGTTTCATTATTTCAAAATTTACTTTTCAGAAGTTAGAAAACTTGGCCAGGAAGGACTCTGGAACTTGGAGAGTTGTTTATCATTAGGTTAATTAGAATTATTGCTTATTTTGAATATTGCAACTTTGCAAGATCATCATACAAACACAAAAAGCTATTAATATTGTATAACATAATTAAATTGCTAAATTTCAAACTAAACAAATATTTCTATCTTAACAATTATTCAGCTCTTGTAACAAGAAATAATTTTATTACTAAAATGTTTTCAACCTTTCTCTGAGGTCCTCTTCAGTACATAAATTCTTTTCATACAAATATTTTAGAATAGAATGCAACTAGTTCTAAATTCTTTCAATTTAATAGTAGTTGCATTCTATTCTAAAATATTTGTATGAAAAGAGTTTATGTACTGATAAGGACCTCAAAGAAAGATTGAAAAATGTTTTAATAATAAAATTATTTCCTGTTACAAGAGGTGAATGAATGATTTTTAAGAAAGCATTATCAAAAGCTATTTCTGTGTCATAAAAAAATTACAGATTCAATACAAACAAAAAGGAAATTATATCATATTAAGAAATATGATGTCATGAACAGATATAAAAATATAGATTCATAATTAATTAATAAAAATAATAATAACAATTTATACCTAATCTGAATTTTGGCTGAGCATTTATCTTCTCCCACTATATTTTTAGCATGGCATTCAAATGTTCCAGAATCTCTTCCTCTAGGATAAGGTATATTTAAATGGCATTGATCTCCTTCTCTTGACATTGAATATTTAATTCCAGGATATAATAAGTCACCATTACGATACCATTCTATATCTGGTTCAGGAAAGCCACTCACTCGGCAAGTCAATCTAGTTGGATCTGTAGTTGGTGCCTGAAATTAAACTAATGCAGTTTAATAATATAGCCTGATTAATATTTATATGGAAAGCCACTCACTCGGCAAGTCAATCTAGTTGGATCTGTAGTTGGTGCCTGAAATTAAAATAATGCAGTTTAATAATATAGCCTGATTAATATTTTATATAAAAAAATATTTTAAATATTAATGTTTCAATTTTAAATAAAGATAATACAAATATCTCACAGCTAGTATTCAATAAAATATTTTCATCTAAAATTTAAATTAAAATATAAATTTCAGTAAATTATAGAAATGGCAGACTGTAGAGGTCATAAGAAGTTGAAGATGAATTTATTTGAAACTGAGCATAATAATTTTTTCAGCCAAGTATAATAGGAGATGCAATAAACAGTCCAATACTGCAATATGAAAACTTATTTTATTAATTATTCATTTTATATGAACTGCCAATTTCAGATGTTCAAAATAGCAATTATGTTGTCCTTCAGAATATTTGAAATTGCTTTAACAGATAAAAAAATTTAAGTTAAACACTATTAACAAATTGACAACTAATGATGTGCAGATTTAAGTCACTGCTATGGTCCAATGTTTTATGATGCATTTCAATGTCTTTATTATTTCACATAAGCCAGTCTGACTACTTTATGATAGATGAAAAATTTTTGATTTTTTTTTAATAATGTGTAAAATTCCAGTTCTAATGAAAGGAATGTGTGAAGTTCCAGTCCTAATAGAAGGAATTTTATTCTAGGATTTGCTAAAGTGTCAGTTGTACTTCTATTACCAGGCCAGCTCAAGATACGATCAAGTAGAGTGCCTGCTCAGGGCACCAAAGGGCACTGGCACATTTTGTGTTTTGTAGTTATTATTATTATTATTACAGTAAGACACAATTATTTTTTACATAAAATTTAAACAGTAAGCAGACTAATGGCAGCCACCCGGCATCCCCAGCTGGAGGGCAACGATTCATGCATCAATGTAATAAATGGTAACAAGGAGAAGGCAACAATGTAATAAATGGTATAATCAATGGTAATAAAAATATATAGATTCAAAGAATTTATTGTACAAAATAATCAGAATACAATAAGTCAGTAGATTCCAGACAAAACGATAACAGAAAAATAATAAATCATTTAAGTGTTTATATTTCAACAAGTACAGAATGATTCAGAGCTTATTGTGAGTTGATCAAGTGATGAAGTGTGTACTGTTTACAGTTTTGTATGTTTTATGTATGTTGTGCTGATTTTGTTAAAATTACATATATTGACTTCTCCAGAAATCAAATATTACAGGTATTATTTCTATAATAGTAAGTACAACTAACCTTCATATAACATGGTTAGAAAATTGTGGGAACCTTCGTATAACATGGTACTTCTACAACACAGTTTTTATTTAACAGACTTAGAAAATTACATTTACTCTCCTACAACAAAAAACATTTTTATTAATTTTTATAAATCCATACTATGGACACAGAATACACACATCAAAATGCAATCATGGGGAAATATTTTGCTAAAAATAGTCATAAATGCAATTTCACTAGTTGGTCATGAGAGGTATGATGATAATAATATGCAGTTTATCTTTGATTTTGATTTGAAATTAAATTAATTGTCAAGTATTTTGTGTCCAAACTTAAATTTTATCGAGTTCATGGATAAAAAGTAGGTTTTATTCTTCAATAGAAGAATGTGAAATAGAAAAACAAATTTTTATTCATAAATTTTTTTAGGTATATATTAAAGAACGATTGTTTAGATGACAGATTTTGTGAAGAGAGCAGAAGATACACAAACTTTAAATGCAGAAAAATGTTCAGAAGGTGAAGTTCAAAAAACGTTTTTTCTTCATTGTTAAAAAGAAAAATGTTCTAGTTTTAACTGAATAGCAGTAAAAAAGATATAATTATTAAATAAATGTTACTTAGGCTATATACTTTTTCTTTCTTTTTGTTTTATGTATATTTTTTGGGGGTCTTGCATATATATTTTTCTTTCTCTTTTATATAATTATTAAATAAATGTTACTTAGGCTATATACTTTTTCTTTCTTTTTGTTTTATGTACATTTTTTGGGGGTCTTGCATATATATTTTTCTTTCTCTTTTATTTTATTAATATTCTTAATAAAAATTAAGTTTCTTATGTAGAATTGAAGAAAGTTATTTGTTTTTAATTGGTTTTAGGATGTAACTCCTGTTTTTGTATTGGCTCAGGTCTCATATAACATAGTTTCACACAACACAATGTTTTAATGTAAGTTTTATAAAATATTGTTTTAAAAATAAAGTTTTGGTAAAGTGCAATATTTTTATGAATTATAACGACTTGAGGAAGTACAGAAAAAATTTTCACTTGGGGTGCTAAAAGGTCTAGAGCCGACACTGATTACCAGAGAACTGCACAAGAATTCTTATTCCCATAATATAACTAGTCACAAAAAATTAGTACTAAATAACAATAGTTAGAAACTTAAATTCATATAAATAAATCAATAACTCAATAAATACTTTAACAAAAATTTAATTTCTTAGTAATAACTTCAATAATATTAAAAATAAAAGCAATAATGCTTTATTCAATTAATAATCCAAATAATAAATAAATATAAAATTAATTAAACCAGGAACTTTCACTGATACAAAAAATATTTAACTAGTTGACTGATAATCAATTTAACAATATTGCTGAATCTAATGTCACTTATGATTCACATCACCTTAAATTTTTTGCAGCCAGTCTTCTCCTTAAATAAGAAATTCACATAGCAGGCTCACATCCATGTCTATTTACATAAATCTTACAAATAATTTCTAGTTTCATGTTCATAGATTATTACCAATCATTCAATATTGTAAAGATTGGTATTGCAATTGTAAAGATGAATGATTTTATTATAATAATTCTAATGTATATAATTCCATTGAAGTGACAATTCTTTAACTTAATTATTATAAAATCCTAGTTCAGCAGTGACTTTATGCAAACTGGAAGATGTCAATAAGCATATTCTAAAATCATTTTGTCTTTTGTTGCCATTTTGAAAAATTGAGTCAGGAATGTAAGTATATTTAACCAAACTAAATAAAATATCTAATGAATAAATACAATGGGAAATTAACAGAAATAAGTAATGGTTGGATTTGATTCTTCACAAATGTGTTGAGCAGATTATACTTATTTGAGAATGATGCAAAGAAGAATTACAGCCAAATACAGTATTTAGTTGATAATTGTATATGAATTAAATTAACAAGCAAGCTATGAATGCACGTCAATATTATATACATCATAAATTTAAGATATAAAAGTATATGTAAAGGATTTATGTAATCTCTTACATAAAAAGTACATTTATAAATGTGAAGAATCAAATCAGGTATTGTAAAAGAAACCTATAATGTCTCTATTTACAATATCTAAACAAAATGAATTAAACATTAATAAAATTAATAATATATAAAATCAAAATAAAAAAAAAATAAGCGTATGCTTTTAAAATACAATACATAAATGCACAAAGTAAGAACATAAAATTTTAAATTATTATTATTTTTATTTTTTTAAATATATCTAAAAAATAAAAAAATTTTTAATATCAGATATGATATTAAAAATTTTAATGTTTTTCTTTAACTGATTTAAAGAACTAATTTTAAAAGTCAATAATTATTTGATCATATATAGTGTATTTTTTTCTGTTTATTTAAATTTCTTACCTCCATATCAACCAACTTTTGAATAAATTTTGGAGCAGAGAATCCTGTCACTTTTGCTTTAGCTTTAGATATTGCATTTCCTGCTCTATTTATAAGATGACATTCATAATTTCCAGCATGTTGTGGATTACATTTTTTAATTTCCAAAGAAACCTAAAACATATAAATTTAAATATTAAATAATAAGCAACAAAACTAATCTAAATATAAACATAAAAATAGTTTAATTAATAAATGTATACTTTTTTCCCATCAAACAATGGATGAATATTATTTGATGGAAGAATTGGTTGTTCATCTAAAAACCAATGAACATCAGGGAATGGATTGCCAGATACAGTTGCTTCAAATTTAATAGATTCATTTTCTTTTGCAGATACATCATATAGCTGAGACAAAAATGCAGGTGGAGCTTCTAATTCTTTATCACTTTCTTTTTCTATAAAGTTATTATTATAATTAGTATTATTATTTTGATAATAACTGAAAACTAATTGTAAATTTAACTATTAATTAATAATTATCTGTACAAAAATTACACACAGATAAATTAGTTAATGCAAATCAACATTAGATTAAATGAATTAGGAGTCAAAAAAAAAGTTTAAACATTATTTGGCAATACATTGAATTAATGAAAATTAATTCAATCTTAAATAAGATGTCAAATGAAAAAATTCCTTCTTTTATATCTCAGTAAATGTAAGTTTCAAACATAGAAAACATTTCTTTCTGGATTATATATTCCAAGAACTTTTGACAGAAAACCTCTACTTAAATACTGTTTTCATATTTACAGATGATTCAAAATCTTATGGTCATGGGACAAAAAAGTTTAAACATTATTTGGCAATACATTGAATTAATGAAAATTAATTCAATCTTAAACAAGATGTCAAATGAAAAAATTCCTTCTTTTATATCTCAGTACATGTAAGTTTCAAACATAGAAAACATTTCATTCTGGATTATATATTCCAAGAACTTTTGACAGAAAACCTCTACTTAAATACTGTTTTCATATTTACAGATGATTCAAAATCTTATGGTCATGGAACAAATTATGATCCTATAACTATAAACATACCATATATATTTATCTATAATCTGAGGATTTTTTCCCAAAATAAAATTTTTGAAAAAGGAGGTTAGCTTATACATGGGTCAATCAAAAATCATAAGATTTGCCAACTCAGTCGTGCTATGTTTACTTTTCTTTTCTAATTTGAAGCATAGAAATGGCAACTGATATGACAAGATCAAGCCAACAAAAAATTTCACAAAATCAAATTAAATATCAGACATTGAGCATGATTAGTCTGCACATTGATATCTTTTGATAAGTAAATAAGCTAGTCAATTCCCTACTTGGCTTTTTACAAAAAAATTAAAAAATTAATTAGTAAAAAATAAAATATCTATTTAATTAATAAAATAAAATAATAAAATAATTTATTTTTATGAGTCTACTATTATTAAATCATTATTATTATCTTTTCTTTTAATATATTTTTACTAAATACCACTTTTATAACATTAAGAATTTTATATTTGATAAAATTTAACATATGCAATCCTTCTGCCATCAAACTGAAAATAGCCATATTATCAACTTTGAAGCCATCCTGTTACACTCACAAAAATGCACACAAAAAACAAAGTTCTATTTAGAGCTTTGTTTTTTGTGTGCATCCAAATTATCTTTTAATGCTTGTCTTACATGAGTGACACAAATTTTTCTTCTTCTGTTTTAAGTATTTAACAATAACTAGAGAAAATAGAGCACAAATTATTTGATTAGATATGATGAAAATACATTTATACATGGTTAAGCATTATGACTAATTGATGTTCAGTAAACTATTTTGTATCCTATTCTCTCTAAATATAATTAAGCATGTCATATATTATCTTTACTAAATAACCTATATAAAAGATTGAATAGCTAAATGTATAACTAAAAGAGAATATGAATAATTATATACTATAATAAAGTTATTTTATTTCTTAAAACTTTTACTCACCAATCACACTTAATTCCCCAGAAGCAGTACATTCACCAAAAGAATTTTTTGCAATACAACTATATTTTCCAGCATGATCAGGTTTACATTTTTCAAATAATATAGCAACAGTTCCATCAGGCTCGTATAATTTTACATGTTCACCATCAGTTAAAAATGGTTGCCCATTTTTTAGCCTATAATTTGATAGAACACAAAAAATTATATATCAAAATAAAATTTCATTATTATGAAGATAGTAAATTTTTCATAAACAATAAATTTGAATAAGTATGACAATAACATTTTGTATAAATAAAGTGTAGATTTTCCAATTTTCTCAAAACGTTCGTTTTTGACTTGTGTCACTAGAAATACGTGTGTGATATTTTAAACAATAAGATTATATTACATTTTTAAATATAGTATAATTTTCATTATAATTCAATTTTGGTTGATTCCAATATTATAATTTCAAAGACATTTTTAATTTACAAATACAAATAAAATATTAATAATAAAATTGTAAATTATCACTAAGCTTTTCTAAAGCTTTGAATTAAACATTTACAAAATTTAAAACATCATCATATATATTTACCATTCAACTGTTGGTCTAGGTACTCCATTAACTTTAGCTTCTAATTTCCCAGGGAAACCAGTAATTGCAGTCATTGGTAATAATGGTTTAGTAAAAACTGGTGGTTCTGAAATCATAATAAATATTTATTTATATAGTTTTATCATTTAATATTATTTATTAATGACTTTTCTAATTAAACTATTATTATTTATATATCAAACAAATAATCAAATAGGGATTAATTAATCAAATAATAAATATAATAATTAATTTGATTAATAAATATTAATCAAATAATAAATATAATAATAATAATAATTCTATTCCTTAGGGAACAGAATTATTATTATTATTATTTGATGGGTAAAGCTGAAGAGGGAATACAAGAATTCCAAAAGTGTTACTTTGAATTTTATTAAAACAATTTATCGGTGAGTATAATAATTCCTGCTAATTAGCTAGTTATAATTAATTAATTAAATAATTATTTAAAAAAGCTGATGATGACTTTATGAAGTTGAAAGTATTTCTTTAATAAATTATTTTTTTCCACTTTGAATTAGAGCTTACTTTTATATATACAGTCAATGGATTAATTTTAGTTAAACTGCCATACTTCACATGGAATATTGTATCTAACAACAGTTTTTTTTCCACTTTGAATTAGAGCTTACTTTTATATATACAGTCAATGGATTAATTTTAATTAAGCTTCCATACTTCACATGGAATATTGTATCTAACAACAGACACTTTTAGAATGCACCACAAGTTAGTCAATATCTATGATAGGGTCAACTGGAAAGTTGAAGGATGTAGTTCAATAGGTTGGGTCCAAACTTCTGAAAAACTGGAAATGTGGGACTAGAATTGAAATCGATCCTTCGAGGTAGTAAGCTATTACTTTATCATGTAGATCTCTGAATTACCTGGTTCACTCAGATATCAGACAAGTTTCTGTTTCAGACAATTTATATATCAAAATTTAGAAAATTACATATAATAGATCAGGCAGACAAGTTCCCAAATTGATGATAAACATCTGAAATAAATTGTCTGAAGAAGAAACTTATCTGATCATAATGCCCAAAAAGTAGAAATTTAGAATGTTATCCTAAAGATTCCAACTTAATTTCAGATTTGGAATATATTTTTATTTTCAATTAAATATTAAAAATTATAATTTATTAGTTATATTTAATCAGTATATAGAATCACTTTAATTTAATTATTAATTTCCATTTATTCTAAATTATTATTATTAGAAAGATTTGATATGTAATTTCTTGTTGCACATACCAAAGTCAGCATTAGCAAACCTTATGGAAAACTATTTTGTTCTTTAATATGTTAGCATTATGCCTATTAGATAATTTTTATGAGCATAAATATAATATTAATAATTAGTCCAGTTTGGTACTTTGGGTTTAGTATAAGTAAAATTTTGAGTTACAATTTTTGATTTATGAACAAACATCAGAAATAATTTTTTCATTAATTATATAATAAGTGGAACACTTGAATGTAGAATTTTTAATATAACAAATTGATCATTTTATGATGAAATTAAATGAAACTTCAAAATTAATAACTATGTAGCTTATATAAAATAAAATTGAATACTTTGTTGCAATGTTTTATTCTTGAAATACTTTCTCAGATATCTTTACAGATAATTAAATAGAATTAATATAACAAATTGATCATTTTATGATGAAATTAAATGAAACTTCAAAATTAATAACCATATAGCTTATATAAAATAAAATTGAATGCTTTGCAATGTTTTATTCTTGAAATACTTTCTCAGATATCTTTAAAGATAATTAAATAGAAAAAATTATATAAGACTATTGTAAAATACATGTATAGTCTTTTTAAAAATGACTATACACATGAATTATATTTTTCTGAATTATTAGAATTTTAAATATTTTCATTCTTGTTTCAAGCAGTTTCCTCCTTACATAGAAATCTCAAAATTAATAAACATGTATATTAGATAATAAGAATGATCATTAAAATCTGAATGCTCTGCTATACTTAAATCCACAAGATATTTTAAGAATGGAATGACTAGATGCATATAAAGATGAATAAAGTGAGCCAATCCACTTCCCACTCCCCCCTCAACTCACTTCAGACTCAACGTGCCGAGGAGCGATAAAGATAAGAGAGATAAAGATAAGAGGATAAAGATATTTATTATATATAAAGATTTATTAT
>AYEL01085287.1:0-17757 GCA_000484575.1 Olivierus martensii | reverse complement strand
GAATGAGACCCCAGTAACGGACGCGACAACCACCGAATGGTACGAGGTGACCCTTGTAGTCGCCTTTTATGACGCGGGGTCAGACGGTGGGTATATTCTAACCCCCAATACCCACGGGGACCTCGCTGTGTTGGTTGCTTCCGTTTTTATACTGGGTGACTTACAATCCCGTGTTGTTTCATTTACATAAATATACTCAAGTTTAAATTTATTAGCTTACAGAGTTATTCATTCATGTCATCCTCTTTACAATTAATTTATATAGCGAACAAAACATCGATACGGATCATTCTTACATTTGCATATCGGCTCAGTGGTAAAATTAATTAGATGAGATGACGTCATTAGCCGGGACAGCTCTTCCGGAGGACGGGCCCCGATTCCGTAACACGTGATTGCTAACTACTACGATTGAGTGTGTGAAAGTAAGGCAACTCTTAAAACTAAAATATATGTTAGATAATAACGAAAATAACTATAAATAATAAAAGTGCATAATAAAATAAAGCAGGATAGGTCAGAGTTAACCTCCTCACAAAGACATACAGTAGCTACTTGTGATGTTTAATTGTGTGTTAACTAACTGTCTATGTCAGTGCTGAGAAATTTACTATGTTGCATGTATTGAGTAGTGATGCCTTTTGAAGTGTTACAATGTCTTGGGATGTAGATCTAGTGTTTTGAGGCTTTTGTATAGGGTGTGAGGGATTACTCCTGTAGAGGACATAATGATGTGTACTGTGACTACCTTTTGCTTTCCCCAAAGATGCTTAATTTCTTGTGAAAGTTCTATGTACTTGCTAATTTTTTGGATGAATGCATCCTGGATGGTTTCTTGTGAAAGTTCTATGTACTTGCTAATTTTTTGGATGAATGCATCCTGGATGGTGTGTGTATCGGGTATTGAGATGTCTATAATGTAGGTAACTTTGTTTTGTTTGTCTATGAGAATGATGTCTGGCCTGTTATGGTGTACGGTTTTATCTATTAGGATTGTTCTGTCGTAGTACATCTTGTGTGTTGAGTTTTCTAAGATTGTGTCTGGTATGTATTTGTAATAAGGTGTGAGTGTGTTAGTTAATTTGTGTTTGGTTGCAAGCTTTTGGTGTATTATGTTTGCTACTTGGTTGTATCTGTGCAGGTAGTCTGTTTGTGGAAGCAGCTTGCAGCCCAGCGTAATGTGTTGAATCGTTTTGGGTGCTATGTGACATTTCCTACACGTGTCGTTTATTAATGTGCTGCCTTTCAGTATGTATTTTCTGTAGTTTTTTGTATTTATTACCTGGTCTTGTATAGCTATTAACCACCTCATAATTGTCCCAAGTTGTTATATCTTTTCCACATATATCCACTTAATTCTACAGTATCATATATGATAACAACCCCTTTAACCCCTTATTATTATTAATATATTTATTTTTTCTACCAATTGACTATTCTACCAATTGACTGTTGTGTGTCATATGCAATACATACCAAACAAATGGAATACCTGAATAATAGTGCCCTCTATAGTTTTGCAAAGTCGCGGATTAGAACGAATGCATTATTTTGTTAGCTGAATGGCCGGTTAAACCGACGGCCGGTTAAGAGGGCGCCTACTGTAAATAATTTGTTTGTGATGAGGAAAGTTCTTCCTCATTTAATACTGTTAGTTTTTTCGTTAAGAATCATCTAACGAAAAATCGTTTGATTTTCCTCTTTCGTTCAGCAAGCAACTGTCGATAGTAAGACATCGCATCCATGACACTTCGTCTTGCCTTTGAACTTCTATGAAAATTTGGATCATTTTGTATAATGTGATCCATAATTTCCATAATAGTGGCTAAACTTTAACTGTAAAATAATGTTGATGAACGATCATGAATGTGAACTGTGATCGCAGCAGACTTTCGTATGAACTGCACTGAACTGTAAAATAACGTTGATGAACGATCATGAATGTGAACTGTGATCGCAGCAGACTTTCGTATGTATTGAACTGAACTGATATGAAACGCATTGAGAGTCGATATACGAGTATCAAAGCAACAAATTTGCGATTTCATAGTATAACGGTTTGAAAAATCTTGCCAAAGTATATATATAGAATAAAAAATATAGAATTCGAAAAAAACCGCGTTATATTGAAACAGCGTTAAGTCTCACTGTAATTAAAAATGCGTATTTTTTATAAACGTTACTTATTTTATTTATACATATAAGCCATATTTTGAGGGGACTTGTGAGAAATATCCAATCGGGCCCCGCACTAACTTAATCCGGCACTGCTGATAGAATCATTTATAGTTTAGAAAATACAATATTTAGATTATTATTACATTAGTATACAGTATATGAAAATCGATTATATTAAATCATATGCAATTTGATTCAAAATTATTTACTGAATAGAAAAAAAAGATATAGAAATGACCGGTTTAAAATTGTCTTGTGGAGAAACGACTGATATTTAATCGTCCGGGTACAGAAATTCAGAAATGAACTAGCGGTGTAGAAATGTTCTACTCTGTTTCAGCAAAAGTTGCAAATTAACCCCTGGCCATTACGAATCCAAATAGTCTATACCAAAAAAGAAACTTTTTTCTTATCCGTCAAATTTGAAATTTTTTATTCATTTAACTCATCCTTGTATGCAATATTTTTTACTTGTTTTCTTTCTTCAGATCAAACTGAAATTTTCTTTACTTGAAATTCATGACATTGCACATGGACAATTTTATGTAACAAAAACTTGATTTGGTTATAGTAAGTCAACTTTTTGAAAAATCTGTCCTTGGCTCTTATTTATTGTTATAACAATTGCCAAAGTTATTGGAAATTGGCGACGTTTCATTTCAAACGGAAGTTCAGTTTGTGATGCAAAGGTTATATCAAGAGCAACCATAACCTGTCAACCATAATAAAAAATGGAATATACAATAAATAAATCACATGCACTGGCTCCAAGGATACTAGCTCTTGCAGAACAATGTTATAGACTTAAGACGGCGTTACCTCTAATGGATTAAAGTAGATAAAAATGCAACATTTATATAGCTTCGGCGCGCCGAATGCAAACTGAATCCTCGGGCCCGGGAACAGTCAATATTTTTCGATCGAAAACCCAGAGATTGAATTCAAATATCAAAAAGAAGTATACAAACATAAATAAGAAATAAATTACATTAATTTAAAACAAAATTTATATTTAATAGATTGAGATTTAATTTTCTAAAAAACGCGATTAAAGCTTAAAGATTCGAAGGGAGAGAGAAAATAGTAATGGTAGCATTTCCGGTCCCGGTAATTCGCATATACGCAGAAACATGGACTGCATACGCTTATTGCTTTGTTATATATGATGAATATGATTATATATTTATAATTTAAATCATTATATATATTACTAGCGAAACACACTCGGCTTGGATATAGTTCGAATTATTTTAAGAAAATTTTGAATTTTGATTAATAAAGTGCAGTATTCTAAAATATTTATTACCTGTTGAGTTAATATTTACAGATAGTACTATATTAATTAATATAGTACTATCTGTAAATTTTACTGATTATACAGTATTAATTAATATTTTTTAGTACTTGATATTTCTGAGATATAGCAATTTTTATATCTTGTTATTTTCAAAATCATCTTTATATGTTTTTATATTATTGTTATATCTAATTTTAATATTTTACTGTAATTTTATAGATGTAAGGTAACTTTTCTGTATAGCTGGAAATTATTAAAAAAATTAACCGTTTAATTGAAATTATTTTAAATAATTTATAATTTCAGTGATTTAAACAAATTAATACACAATAAAACATTTAAATGAAGTAAAAGGAATCAGGATATATATAATAACTAAAATGGAAAGATTTTAAAACTTAAAAAATAAATGCATTTAATAAAGATATCAAGCTATTAAAAACTAAAAGTAATAAACTGATTGATTTTATTGTAATAAAATTCGTTAACTGATGTGAAGATTTCTGAATACATATGCTATTTATTCTTGTTAGTCATATTGTCAAGTAGAGCAATCCTGATTTTCTTCCTGAAGGTCCCTGAAATCCTTTTCTGATCCCACATTTAGAATTTTTCAAGATATATTAAATCCAGACAATCCATTTTCTTTTATATCTTCACTTAATCTAATCGGACACAATTGGATCGCTGTAGCTCTGCATTGGCTCATTGTTTAATATTTTTTGACATAGAATGTAATAGAAAAATGACCAAAAACAAAAAGAATATTATAAAAATAGATTTGACATTAAAATAATAAAGATAATTATGCATGAATAATATTCAGTATATAAAATTAATACAGTACACAAAACATTTCAGTAATAAAATTCATTTAGTTGACAAACAACACGATTATTTGATACAAACCCACAAAATAAAAAAATATCTCACATAATCGAATAACAATTATCTACTATGATTTCTAATAAAAGTAAAAAAATATCTTTTTCAATATTTTTTAAACTTAATATCAAAATTCAGGCATTAAGTGGTTATAAACCCTTCTGTTTCTGTAAATAGTTCCCCCTGACTAACCAGTTGTTTGAGGCTTTGGCGTCTATAAAATGTTTCTGAAGGTTGTGTGGGTGTCTGCCATGGAGTTCCTTTCTATACCAGGATGTTTTCTTTTCTTGTATGTGCAGACGTGTTGTCTATTTGGTTTGGACTGTCGTTATGTAGATTTAATGGTGTTATGTTTGTATCAGCCATATAGCTTTGTGTAATTGTGATGTATGTTGTTTTTTATGGAAGAACACACTCAGATTATAGATCTGTCTGTTGTGTAAATGTGGGATGTCAATAAAACCACGTCCACCTTCCTCATATGGGAGAGTTGTTCTTTCTATGGCAGATTTCGGGTGATGGTACTGGTATTTTGTAAGTGTTGTTCGTGTTTTTCTTTGGAATGATTCAAGTTCTATCCGTGTCCACTGTATCACTCCAAAGGAGTAAGTCAGTATAGGTATGACGAATATGTTGATGGCTTTCACTGTGTTTTTTCCATTTAGATGTGTTTTGAGAATGTTATTTAATCTGTTGGTGTATAGTTTTGATAATGTTTGTTTAGTTTTCTTCTGTTCTGTGAGTCTGGCTTGCTGGAATCCCAAATACTTGTACTGTACATCTCACCCTCTTCCATGGATTCAATAGTGTGTCCATTTTCAAGAGTGAAGCCTCCTTTCTTTAGGACTCCTTTTTCAATGTGGAGTGTTTTGCATTTGTCTAGGCCAAACACCATGCATTTATGTCTTATGAAAATGTGTGTGTGGTTTGTAACAGCTGTTGTAATTGTGTTTGTGTTGAGGTGTACAGTTTAATGTCATTCATGTAAGAGAAATCTGAGTGTTTGTAGTGTGTTGTTTAGTTTTGTTTAATGTCGTAGCCACAGTTCGATGTGTTCAGTTTGTTGGAGAGTGGATTTCGTTGTAGCCATAGTTCGATCTGTTCAGTTTGTTGGAGAGTGGATTTAGGTTCAATGTGTTCAGTTTGTTGGAGAGTGGATTTAGGGTGAGGCAGAACTCGATGTGTTCAGTTTGTTGGAGAGTGGATTTAGGGCGAGGCAGAACCATATTGGGCTGAGGGAATCGCCCTGGAAAATATCACGTTTAATGTGTATGGGTTCTGTGTACGTGATTGTTATTTATAATGACATGCAGTATTGTTCTCCAGTGATGCATTATGTTTTGTAGGAATGTGATATATTTGTATTGATTTTATAGAGTTGCAGTGTCTGTATGAGCCATGAACCAAATGCCTTTTTGTAATCTATGTAAGCTTCATGTAAGTGTCTGCGTTTTCTTTTTGTAATCTATGTAAGCTGCATGTAAGTGTCTGCGTTGTCTGTGTCACAGACAACGCAGACACTTGCATGCAGCATGTTTTAGTATTGTTGTGTCGATGATCAGTTGCTCTTTGCACCCCATGTGACTTCTATGGCAGCCTTTCTGTTGTTCTGTGAGAATGTTGTTTTCTTTGATGTGTGTGTACATTTTGTTGGTGATACAAGATGTTAAAATTTTGTACAGTGTTGGTAGACATGTGATTGGTCTGTATTGTGATGGGTTTCCGATGTTTGTGCTCTAGGGTTTAATGAAAGTGATGCCCTGTGTAAGAAAGGGAGGTGTATCTTTTGATTCGTGTATGAGATGTGTGAGTTGTTTGGCTAGTGAATCATGAAGACAGGTAAAATGTTTGTACCAGAAATTCTGAATGCCATCTACACCAGGGGTTTTCCAGTTGTGTGTGCATTTTATTGTATTTGCGAGTTCTTCAGCAGTAATGCTGGTAAAGGACATTTCGGGTACATTTAGTGTGTGTGTGTGTGTGTGTCTCCTCTTCTGCAATCCAGATGGCTTTCTGGTTATGTGTAACTGGGACTGCCCACCAGGCAGACCAGAAGCTAGTGAGTGATTGTTGTGTTGGTATTTCACTGTTTTGTGATTGTCTAGGATCTTTAGTGTTTATGTTTCTGTAGAATATCTTTTTGTTTGTGAATAGTGTGTTGTCTTGATTACATGCTAGGCTGGTTTTATATCGTTTTAAGCGTTGTGAGTTTGCTGCAAGTTTCTGTTTTAGTGGGTCTATGTACTCTTTAATGTGTGTTGTAGTTTTCATGGTTTAAGTTTTAAGTTTTCTGAAAATCTTTCTAATAGATTTCATAAATTTTATGGATGTGTTGTTTTTTGTGTATTGAGTGAGTCTACCTAGTTCTGTTCTGATTTCGATTATTTGTTTTTGCCAAATAGGTTTTAAGTGGTGTTGTTTGTTTGTGGCCAGTTTATTTGGGAGTTTTTAAGACCTAGTTGTGTAGACAGCAGCTGAATAAATAAGTGTGTGTATTTCTATGAGTGTTGTTTCAGCGTGATTGCAAAATTATATTTTGCAATCACGTTTGTCATTTGTTGAAAGAAGTAACATTCTGTCAAATGAAAGTACTTCGGATACAAGTAAATTTTTTATTTATTGTCATTGATAAGTAATAAAATATATGGAACTACTGTATCTCGAACTCATCGATAACGTTGATTCTTGTTTTTTTGAATAGAAACAATTGCTAACGCATATATGCATCCATAGTCCGCACCAATAGCTTTAGCTGAACGCATTTATGCGTCCATGGCAGTCAAAGGATTAAATTAATTAAAAATGCGTATTTATTTATAAACGTTACTTATTTATACATATAAGCCATATTTTGAGGGACCCCGTGCAAAGCCGTAAGTAGGGTACGCAGCGCCTGTGGCAAGGGTCAAACTTGCCCCCCATTTTTCCATTTAAAGATAATAATGCTGAAACTGACTCATCTCCTTCAAAATAAGTTGATTTTGAATCTGCTGTAAGATATTTGTTTGAATGAGCAAATAGATTTGTACAAATCCACAAATTACAAATCCCTTTTATTACTTTTCTTTAGGCCTTTCCATGAATTTTCACTGAAGAGGCAGAAATCCTATGGGTCATTGTGTAAACTTTTACTTTATCAATAAAAATAGCGCCCCTTCTTGACTTGGCGCCTTTGTTTGGAGTACAGCTTGGCCGCTTTTACCCATGAATTACCTCTTCTAAGAAATAAAATGGAAGAAAAACATAACGCTATGTTTGCAAACATTTATCGAAAAGTCATTTGTCTGCAAATAACGTAAATCAATTTAAAAATTTGCGCTCCTAATCAAGCTTCCCCCGTGGCGAATTCCGCTTTCGCCACGGCCTAGTTACCGCCCTGGCCCCGTGAGAAATATCCAATCGGGCCCCGCACTAACTTAATCCGGCACTGCAGACACAAAGTTTGGAAACCACTGATCTAAATGATTCAATTAGACGTGCATGTCATAGCGATGGTCATAGCACCGTATAATATGATCCAGATACATGTCCGGTTTATTTTGGACCTTCATTTTGTTTAGAGAAAATTTTATGTGGATATTTCATTTAAATTGTAAAAAGGATTTTAATTTCAGGGAAGCAGTTTTTAAAATTTCAGCCTAACAGGAACTTTTTATGACCCTTTCCAATCAGAGAGATTGGACGAGAAATTCAATCGATTCTTTTATCAATTTGATTTGATGCTTTTAATTAGAAAAATTAAAAAAAAAATTAAATTACATATTTATTCTTTTGCTGATATATTTTTAAGGGAAATTAAATTTTAATTACATATTTTTTCTTTTGGGAGATTGGAAAGGGGTATCTAATGCTTCTTGCAATTAGATCCTCCTTTGAAGATTTGAAAGATGGGAATCTAATGCAAGAGCCCAGATTCTTCCCCAGAGAAAATCAATTTCTCTCCACTTTTTCTACAGACTTCAACTAGTTAACATGTAAGAAGCCTCTCAATACTTCAAGGCGAATTTTTGAAATCACAAATTACGTGAAGTCAGAATCACAAACATTTTATCATGCGAAAGGATTCTTTTTATAAATGCTGTATCTAACTTATTTTCAGCTGGAAACATTGAAATCAACTACTATTTCTTGCCAAATTCTTAAATTGAAGCGTCTTTTCGGCATTTTCTTAAATTACGCACCAGTTTAATCTAGTTTCCCGTTCCTTTGATACTCGTTTCTTTACATGTTTAAGAAGTCGTATAGGTCGTTTAAGGATTTGCAAGCGGTCTTTCCCATTTCGGATAATTGATAGACCAGAGTTAATTCCGGAAGAATTGTTTTACTATAGTGAAAATGCTTTTAATAGGTTTATTAAAATATATATTCCTAATGTTACTGATTATTTATTCAGCGAAAGTTGCTGAATTTTCTATGATTTTCAATGTCACTGATTATTGATTCAGCGAAAATTCCTGAATTATCTGTGGTTTGCATATTTGTTTTTACTATTTTTGTTACTTAACTGTGTTCACATGTTTATTGTTTATCTTTTCATGTTCAATTTTGTATTATGTATATTTTATTTTTTATTGTCCTTGTATTAATTTTATTATTTTACTCTTATGTAATTATATGTAACAATCAGTGTTTGATTAATCAATATTTGATTGTAAAGATTAAAGATCTTCTACTTATTCGAATACAGATCTTTCCAATTCTTGAAACGAATTTATTGTGAAGTCAGCATATTGTTGTTTAAAGCATTGTTTGCAAATTCCTATTATCGGCAATCGTAAATCCAGAAAAAATTTTTGTGGGCTAAAAAATAAAATTACAATATATATATTTTTTAATCATTTCCTTTTCTATATTCCAGATTTAAAATAGGAACAGTAAATATTTCTCCCTATATTTGGAGGAAGCCATAGACCTTGGTAGCTCTTCCCGTCGATCCGCCTTTTATCCGTTTTATTACATCAAATTTACAATTTAATTTGAGCAGAACAAATTTACAATATTTCTGTTTATAATCGTTTACAAAACTTTATTCTAAAGACTTAATTTTATTTAATAAATTTTATTGCATCGTAGATTATTTGGCAGCAAAAGAATAAATATGTAACTTAAATTTTTTTTTTTTTAATTTTTCTAATTAAAAGCATCAAATCAAATTGATAAAAGAATTGATTGAATTTGTCGTTTCAAATTTTGCATTCTATAGCACTGCGAATAATATTGCAGCGATTTTAATTTCGACTATGATACTTTTAATAAACTAAAAAAGTTGTTTGTTAAAAAAAAAACTGCAACATCTCTCGAAACAATCTTATCCAACTCCAAGATGTTAGAAATAAAATTAAGTAATCTCTCTTAAATTTCTTAGCGTATTAAATCGTTGATATCGATACTTTGAATTAAAAAACATCTTTAAACTATCTATGCATAATAAAAGCATTCGCGGAATAACTGAATAACGAAATCTTTATTTGAAATTTAAACAAAATGATAGAGTTGTTAATAATGAATAATCAATATACTTATGAAGAAAACTTATCTTTTGATGTAATAAAAACATATGTAGGTCAGACAACAGACTATCTTTATTCGTTATATTTTTCGAACAAATTCTTATTATTAAAAGGAAATAGATTATTTAGTACAAGTCTATTTAGAATTTTCATGAGACTATCCGTATATTATATCATGCTATTTCGAACATTCCTTTGACTCTTTCTCTTTCGTATTTTTCATTACTCCAAGTTTGACCCCTTGACTATGACGTTCTCGATCTCTCCCCTCCTATTTAATTTTTTTTTTCCAGCGATCTTACATCTCAAAAAAATATATATATACCGGTAATAGAAAATATTTTACATTGGTGCTTTGTTACATATATTCTTTAACTTAAGAATAAAATTTCAAACAATTGGATATAAATGTCCTAGAACTAGAAATGTTATAAAATGTAAGATATATATTGTATTACAATCTAGTTTTTGAACGATTAAGCATAAACATTTAATATTTTATAAAAAAAAGAATGCTTTAATCATAGAAAAGGAAAAATTCTAGCCATTGTGACGATAAATGACAGGGGTGAAGGATGTATGGCTGTATTAAAGATGTCATGCAAATTCTGACGTCACGCTATAAAGTTCGACATCTCAATTTGCATGATTCCCTTCTCTCTCTAGATATTAGAGGGAGGGAGGGAATAAAAGATTTGTGACGTCATTGATCGCCCAAATCTGTTCCCCCTCCTCCCCTAACAACTGACGTAATTTATATGGATGTTCCTTTTGAATTTCTTATAATTTCTGTTATGCATTTCAAATGCAAATTTTAAATATTGTGCTGTTATAAATCAGAATATTTTTCTGCATTAATTATATAATATATTCATAATAAAATAATTATATATAAAATAATAATAATAATAACCCCTCCTAAATCCTGCTAAGCTGCCTCAAAGTGGCAGAGGAGTGTACATGAGTGGAATAGGTGATGCAAGTCAGAAATTTTATTTCTTGTAGGGTCACCCTGGGCTAGAAGGTTTTTCCACTATGCTCAACTAAATTCTAGCAGGTACCCCCACCTCGGTGATGTTTTTCTAGTATGCAATGCCATAAAGCAGAAAACGAAAGCACACAGGTTCGGATGGACACAGCAAAATAATAATAATAATAACCCCTCCTAAATCCTGCTAAGCTGCCTCAAAGTGGCAGAGGAGTGTACATGAGTGGAATAGGCAATGCAAGTCAGAAATTTTATTTCTTGTAGGGTCACCCTGGGCTAGAAGGTTTTTCCACTATGCTCAACTAAATTCTAGCAGGTACCCCCACCTCGGTGATGTTTTTCTAGTATGCAATGCCACAAAGCAGAAAACGAAAGCACACAGGTTCGGATGTCGCCCGGGGTAACAAGGTCCGCGTCTGTGAGTTAGGCAGAGGCTCACATTCGGAAATTTACTACAGTCTCCCTTGGCCACTGGTGGCGAAAGCAGTACCAACCCAAGCCTGGCTACTGCAATACACATACCACAGTAGGAAACGGGTCACCAGGATGAGATACAAAAATTGCAACGAAAGAAATGAACACTTTGATTGCTAATCAACACTCAAAGTGTTTGTTTCTTTTATTGCACTTTTAACTTATCAAAGTGGATAGGTAAGAAGTGGAGAGCCCAACCAGCCAAAGTGTTTCCCTGGAAACTCAGCCAAAAGGCCGTAACTAAGGCGTGGCGGAAGCGGCATTCGCCACGGGCGCAGCTTGATTTAAATAGGGGCGCAAATTTTTTCAATAAACGTTCGCAGTTATGTGTGTGTTTTTCTTTCATTTTATTTCTTAGAAGAGGTAATTCATGGGTAAAAGTGGCCAAGTTGTACCCTAAACAAAGGCGCCAG
Organism: Olivierus martensii; assembly: GCA_000484575.1. Classification (NCBI taxonomy): domain Eukaryota; kingdom Metazoa; phylum Arthropoda; class Arachnida; order Scorpiones; family Buthidae; genus Olivierus; species Olivierus martensii. The sequence goes on along the minus strand of AYEL01085287.1, from coordinate 6,012 downwards.
GTCAAGAATGGGTGTTATTTTAATTGATAAAGTAAAAGTTTACAATGACTCATTGGGTTTCTGGGTCTTTTGAATGATTTTTGAATGATGGTCTTTTGAAGCTTTTTGAATGATTTTCCTTAAAATGACTATAAACTAATTATTGCGATTGGCTATATCTTCATCAATTATCAATAATAACAGTAGAACCTTCGATAACATTCTTACAAGGAAGGTTAGGCAACCCGGAAATTCAAAAAGTTCTGAAACTTTGTGCGCGAGTAGCGTAGTTCATCCTTAACACAAAACTATTTTTTGTTTTTGCAAATAATGTTATGAGGGGGTAAATAACCTCTCGACGAAAAAAGCGTTTTGAAACGAAAATCCAGGCGGCGCTGATTAGCAGATTTACTATTTACCGGCGTTGTCTACAGGCGCTAGTATATTTGATTGATGTATTGTTGTATTGAAAAATAACAGTTAAAACGTAACTTGAAACAACAATACATCAGTCAAATAATCTAGCGCCTATAGACAACGCCGGTAAATAGTAAATCTGGTAATCAGCGCCGCCTGGATTTTCGTTTCAAAACGCTTTTTTCGAGAGGTTATTTCATCCCCTCATAACATTATTTGGCAAAAACAAAAAATAGTTTTGTGTTAAGGATGAACTACGCTACTCGCACACAAAGTTTCAGAATTTTTTTGAATTTCCGGGTTGCCTAACCTTCCTTGTTAGTAAGAATAGAATTAATGATTCACCTGTTGGATACATTACCGGTTTTAGAGCTTCTAGCGCCCAGAGCAAAAATTTTTATTGCGCCCTTCAAGTCGTCAGTTTTGATGGGCGGTCACCCATCCTCTCACCATTTAAATTATGTGTAAAAATAATTGTGTCTTACTACAATAATAATAAAATACAAAATGCGCTAGCGCTCTTTCGCGCTCCTTAAATATCGACGCTCTTAGCGGGATATTTAAGGAGCTTTATATAATCGAATACTATAGGTGAATATGAACGGAGCTCCTCTTAGCGGGACCTCCATTCAATTATATGTTGAGTCGGTCCTGGTCGATATCGTATCATTTTAAAAAATACTCACTTATTATTCTGTAAATTCCACTTATAACCCATTTCCTATAGCTAAGACTCTTCCGGCCTTATATTTGTTAAAAATGCGAGTTTCTACTACTTCACTCATAAATCCAAGATTGACAAACAGCCTTCTATTATTCATTTAAATTGTTCGATATTTTCTGACAACATTCACCTATAGTATGCGTACTTAATTCTAATTTAAAAAAGATTTACTCGCTGTTAATTTATTTCAGTACTCAGGAAATATTTTTAGAATATTAGATAAGAATACATTGGAATTTGCAAAAATAGTGTTAATTTAAATAGAAAATTTTTCCCTATGTTCCAACATAAAATAAGATCAGTTCATTCACATTCAACTTTTCCAAGAAAAATTTTTCTTTTTGTGGATCTACAAAAATTAGTTGTTCGAAGTCTGGGATGTGAAAGCCAAGCCATAATAGTAAATATAAACAATTATTCTTCGTTTATTAGCTTTTTCATGATTTCATTTTGTCTCAAGCGCGGGGCCCGATTGGCTGCAATCGGTCCAATCGGCTTAGATCCGGCACTGTCTCTCTGTACTCTCCTTTTTTCATAAAAAGTTGGTACGCCTCTTCATTTTCATAACAGTCTAATCAGAAGTAGCGCGGTAGCGCTACCTCTAATATACTTGACACATTTATTTAACATTAGGAAGTGTTGACGGTAGTGTTTCTCAGGAAGGGCGTGTTTTTAAATTTAACACACTCCACCAGTGATGTAAATCATGTTTGTTAAATTGTTTGTAAATTCACCAGTGACGTCACTGGTGTATTCAACCAACGCCACCTAGAAAACAAGGCCTGCTCACTGAACTTCTCCGGGACGCCTACGTCATCAGCACTGGGGCAACGTTCTTAAGCGATGCGATTGAGTGTAGTAGCGAAGTTTATAATAGGTTAGTTTTGAAGAAGTTTTAAACTATTTAAATCACAAAAAATGGCTGGAACTTGTTGCATTCCTGAATGTCGTTCCAATTATAAAGGTGGAGATAAAGTTCACATAGTTGGATTTCTATTAAACAAAGATTTATTGAAATTATGAATTCATAATGAAGGATTCAAAATATTTTGATACAAAAACAAGATGACAAAGTGAAGACAGCTATGAAGAAAGCATCTCAAGATCGTAATTTTTCATTTGTTAACAATAAAACATATTCCTTTATATATTAGAATTAAAAAATCTTGTAAAATATTTAAGAGATTTTGAGATAGAGATTCAAATTTAGTTCATCAATTATACTGTGCGAAATTAATAGCATGTACAAATGAATGTATTATATATATATAATTATAATAAATACTGTTTGAGTATTTGATTCACTGGATTTTATTTTTTATCACTAATAAGTACATCACTTATAGCTAATTTGGTAGACTAGCATAGCATTGCTGTTCAAGTGGTGAAATGATAATTCCACTACTGAATTGTTCAGGGACTCTTATGTCATTACTAATGGGTGTAGAGCAGTGGCGTAGCTGAAAACTGCGAGGCCCCCCGCAAAAGGGTCGATGGGGCCCCCTCTTTTTAATTTATCAATATAATTTATTTCAAATGCTATATAGACTCTGTAACACTGGATGTCAACGTTTATTTATAAGGATGTCGACGTAAAAAAGCCTAACGCAATTAATTAATTTATTAATAAGGTTAATGCGTGAAACTTTATACAGGTGAAAATAATTTTATTATATATGTTACAGACAGGATAAACCGGAATTCAGGAAATACTAGAATTTCCTAGTTAAAACGAGAATGTCCTAACGCTGATCGGGCATTCTAGTATTTCCTAGGCCGAATACGAAATGCCGAATATTTCTTATTCAAAGTCCGGAATTTTTAGTTTTTCCTAGTTAAAACCCGAAGTGGCAAACAGTTAAAATAAAAGACTTCATTTCTCATGTATTCCCGCTCAGAATTCCATATTTTCCAGCAGATATTTCTTTCTTTAGAGAATCAGCCAGGATAAACAAATCTCATTAAGGAAGGCTGCAATCTGCGCCAATGGAAATACATAGAGCTAAATCCGCTTTAAATTCACGAATCATTGTATATCTAAATTACGTCTGTGCAAAAAAGAATAACATTTTATGTAATTCTAAATGCCATAAAAGCCTACATTGTAAAAATAAATAAGAGGTTCTAGTTGTATTTTTCAACTTTAAAAATTTTTTACTTTGTATTTTATGTTGAACTTCGACTAATAAAAATATTAAAATATTTGTCCATAAAAAATAAAAAAATTGCAATTTGAGTTCTTTAAAGTCAACCGTGTAATAATGAATGAGAGTTAGCTCTATTTTCAATTTGTCTTATTTCATTTTCTCAACAGAAAAGAAAACGATTTCATTGTTATTTCCTATCAAGTAATAAAAATATGAATTATGTTCATTATTATAATGTTTTTTTATCAATTAAATCAACAATTTTTATATTCACAGTATTACCATAAATACAAAAATAAAAAAAAAAAAATAGGACCTGTTATTTATTTTGCAAAGTAGGCTTTTGTGGCATTTAGAATTACACAAAATGTTATTCTTTTTATACAAACATAATTCAGATACACAATGCTTCGTGCATTTAACACGTATTTAGCCCTATGTACGTACTTCAACTGGCACAGATTGCGGCCTTCCTCAATGAGATTTGTTTATTCTTGTGAATATTCTCTAAAGAAAGAAAATTCTACTGGCAAATATCGAAAACTGAGCGGGAATACATTAAATACGAAGACTTTTGTTTTAACTGTTGGCCACTTCGGGTTTTGACTAGGAAATCTAGAAATTCTGGACTTTGAATAGGAAATGTTCGGTATTTCGAGTTCGGTTTAGGAAATACTAGAACGTCCGACAAGCGTTAGGACGTTCTCGTTTTGACTGGGAAATTCTAGTCCTTCCTGAATTTGGGTTTGTCCCATAACATATATACAAATTGTAAAACGTTTAAACAGATTTACATTGATTTAAATGAAAGTAATTTTATTTGGACAAATTAAACAACAATTAAATACATCAGAAGATATTTAAGTTTACACGCACGAAATCGTTCCAAACGTTTGGCATTTTTATTTGCAAATTCTTCTATGAGTAGATTGATATTGTTTTTTAGCTGTCGCATTCTATGGATAGCTAAACCTGCTAATTGCACTTGCGTCATTAAACAAATGATTACATTCTAACAAATGATACGCCTAATTTGATTTATTTGTTCTATGTATAAGATTTTAAACTTGTGTCGTATAGATGTATATAGCTTAGTTTGTGATAGTTTGCCACTTTCGAGAGCTCCGCATTAGATGTACTATAGCGTTTTAATCGAATAATCGCTGCATTCGGAGACATAAAAAATGTACCGTATTACTTCGAATTTAAGCCGCACTTTTTATTCGGATTTTTAAGACGTAAAATTTCGGTGCGGCTTAAATTCAAAGCGAATACTTTAACATCTTATTTCTCCCACTCTCCAACGTTCGGGCTTTTGCTTTACGCTCTATGTATGCGCATAGTATTACCATCGTTGATTACAATTTATTCGGTAGCTTATTATGTATATTAGTACCTATTTAAGTAAATAAAAATGTTTCTTATTTTTTAATACTTATTATAAAATCATTTTTATTTTTTCCAATTTTAAAATCCTACTGCGACTTAAATTCGAAGTAATACGGTATGTGAAAACAATACATAAATTGTAAATTAGCGCTAATTAAGTTTCAGAGTTCCAGCTAACGAACGCCGACGTCTACGTTAAATAGATTTAACTGTTCCGCGTTAAAATCGAGGTTATTTGGGATTAATTGTTTGGCTTTAGAGATATTTTTTCAGGGTGAGTTGGGGCCCCCCACACAGCGGGGTCTGCTGACCATCAGCTACGCCACTGGTGTAGAGTTAAAAGTGTAATTATGGATATAAGATATACTGTATATAGACAAAGTTTCTTTTTTTTAAATAAAAAACAGAATATAAGCATTAACTATTTGTATCGAAGATATAAGCAATATTTTTACCATTTTTAAAATGACAATATAATCAAATGATATCTTTTTATCACAATTATTTTACAACATTAAATTGATATTTTTATATTTTAAAAAAATCAATTAGTGAATTCTAAAGAGCTGGAGGAAATAGATATTGAATTACTATTTGTTTCAAAATATTAATAAATTGATATTCAATAGAGACTTATTCACATTTTTTTAAAAATTATTTTAATTTTAAAATAATAAATTAAAAATTATATTATTTTTATAATTTAATTTAAATTTTATAAAATTTTTAAAAATAAAAAAAATAACAAACAATTCTGAACGTTCATAAACTGCTACTTACTTATATAACAGCGAATATGTTATAATCTCTGAATATCAGTTATTATAAATGCTTGGCATTCGAATTATATTATATGGTTAAGCCTATTTAGGCTTAGTTATATTAGCTTGGTATTTTATTTTTTATTTGATATAATATAAAACTTGAATACTTATATTCGATGTTTTTTGTTTTAAAAATATGAAACTTTGTCTATACAAACTTTATAATTACGAAAATAATTATATTTTAACTCTGTTACTCCTCTTATTATACCAATATACACTATAATTCCCAAACGATTGAATGATCCACTTCTGATGACGTCAAATTTCAGTGAGCAGGCCTTGTTTTCTAGGTGGCGTTGATTCAACACTAACTCACCACATCAACCATAGATTATACTGTGCGAAATTAATAGCATGTACAAATGAATGTATTATATATATATAATTATAATAAATACTGTTTGAGTATTTGATTCACTGGATTTTATTTTTTATCACTAATAAGTACATCACTTATAGCTAATTTGGTAGACTAGCATAGCATTGCTGTTCAAGTGGTGAAATGATAATTCCACTACTGAATTGTTCA
>AYEL01085286.1:0-13144 GCA_000484575.1 Olivierus martensii | reverse complement strand
TTTATATAAAAAATATAAACGTTTCTTTAATTAAAAACTTTGCTGACGCCATTTTAAATAGTCCCCTAGCGTCATTCACCGAAGGAAAACTTCGATGACTCCGATGCACGAACCGGTTTAAAACGTTTTATCTTCAACGGCAGTTTTGGAACGTTTGCCTAAAGCGGTTTATAAACCGTTGAGTTTAGGAACGTACCCTATTTGTTTGGTTGACGCTGGTGGATACAGATTTTGACGTCATTTTTTAAGATGGCTGCTTCCATGCAAAAAATAAATCTAAAGATTGGAGAATCAGTTTATGCTCTGTCTGTTGATAGTTATACAACAGATATTTTTTGCATTTGAAAATATAATTTCCTATGTCGGTATTTAAATTTAAAAATTGACTAGAAGCAGAAGATAAAATAACATTCAAACGCTATAAACAAGTGAGTTCTGCTGCTTCTAATACCACACAATAAATTTACTATATTCACACTGAATAAATAAATTTTATTATAAACCTTATTTTAAATTAGTAAAAGACTTACAACTATAAGAAATCACAACAAGTATAAACAACTGAGTTCCGCTGCTTCTACTGACAAAAGAAATCACAAGTACTTGAACCAGGATAAAAACTAATTTATTATTAGATATATATAATATGCACTACATATACTAATAATCAATTATATTATTAGTATCATATTAATACTAATAATCATATTAATACTAATAATCAATTATATTATTAGTATTATATTAATATACTAATAATCAATTATATTATTAGTATATATTAATATATATAAATACACTAATTTATTATTAGATATATATAATATGCACTACATATACTAATAATATAATTGATTATTAGTATATGTAGTGCATATTATATATATCTAATAATAAATTAGTGTATTTATCCTGCTTCAAGTGCTTGTTGTGATTTCTTGTGAACATCCAAACAATTAGACATCTTGATGTGCATGTGTTCAATTTAAAAACAGTTGCTTTAGCATCCACCGATGGATTGTTATGACGTCATTTTAGATAAACATCAGTGGTGGAGAGTGTTGAATTTAAAAACGCGCCCGAACTACTGGGCCGATTTTACTTGAACTTTTTTTTAAATGACCGTTGGGGGTAGGATGTTACAAAAATTTGGTTTCATAAAATCACATTGGGGCTTCGCAAAGGGCTAAAAAGCGCGAAATTTTCATAAACGGCACATTCGGGACTTAATTAATCGGTCAATATTACTCGGATTTTGCCGAGTATAGCACCGTTCGATTCGTCTAAGTTAGGCGAACAATGTGATGCATAATACATTGACCTAAATCATACTGTAAGTGTACAATTGTTATAAACCTATTTTGGTGATTTTGGACTTAATATTGCTCCGATTTCGACGGTAATAGTAACAATCGATTCGCATTAATAAGCTGAACAATTTGGTACATAACACGTCGAGATATGTCGTATTGTAATGGAAAATATCGAATTTTCACATGTTAGACAACCTATACAAGCTAACTTACAACTTTTGCATAAAATTGCTGAAATTTTCTGACATTGTTCTGCGACTGAAAATCTTGGTGGACCTTTTTTCCGTTTTGAAAAATCTTGTTTAGAACGGATTTTATTCAATGTTAAAATCGGCGAAATTTTTCAAGACATCGAGGTTTCTACGACCTCGTGAAGTAAGGTTCAACTCCGCCTGAGGGCAATCTTTTTCTTTTTCGTTTTTAAGTAATCTAGCAGAAAATTTATTAGATGAACTGAGAAAATGGGAATTAAGGGTTTTCTGCCACGTGAACATGAATTTGCTACAACCGGCGAATTATCTTATACGTACAGTAATCCGACATATTGTGAAGTTTATTCAATAAGAAATTTTGGTCTAACAAAAAGTAATGGACTAGTTTATTAGAAAATGCCCTGAAGAGGCAGAAAAAAGATGAATATACTTGAGGTATCAAATGTTAAAAAGAAGTGTACAAGCATCATTACGAAACGTAATGATGCTTGTACAAGACATAAAATCAATTTTTAAAGCTGAAGTATACTTTAATCTCTGTACTTGGAAAAAATCTCTTCACCAAAAACAGTATATTCCGCAGCATCGTTTACAAAACTACATTTTGATTTGGTCTGTGAATCTAAATCTGGCGATGCATTCATTTGCACATAGAAGCTAATCTAAAACGTTATACTGTAGAGTTAGTAAGCAGGAAAGGGTTTATTTTTGTAAGCGATGCTGCGGAATATACTTTTTTGTTGAAGAGATTTTTTCCAAGTTCAGAGATTAAAGTATACTTGCTTTAAAAATTGATTTTAAGTCTTGTACAGTACGTTTCGTAATGATGTTTGTACACTTCTTTTCAACATTTGATACCTCAAGTATATTCATCTTTTTTCTGCCCCTTCAGGGCATTTTCTAATAAACTAGTTTTATAAATATTTTCTACTTGCAATTTAATATTACAAACAATATACCATATTTTGTATAAATAAAATTCTTATAAATGAAAAATATATATTTATTATAGTATAATACAATTAAACAAAGATTACAGAAGAAAAAAACGAAAAATAGAATACATGTTTAATACAACATAAATAACATATAATAATACAACATATTTAATGCGATGGGTGAACTTGTTTTTCGGCGCAAATTCTCTCAAATCGGGGTGTGATTGAAGCCTATGGATTGAAGATATCGCTATTCGCAATTCTTTTTCAATCACTAAACAAGATTGATATTTTGTCTTTAAAATAACTACAACAGAAAGTTTCTGGATACATGAATATATTATAACCCTTTTGCCGATTCATTTTTTCGATACCAATTTGAATTCGTTTTTTTGCTTGTCTCAAAAATGATATTTTTGTTAATTCTTACGCGTCCCCTATTGGGGCACGCCTCACAGTTTGGAAAACAGTGAATTTTTTTAGATCGTTGAATTGAATTCAATTATAACTTAATTTAAATTCTTTAAAATAAATAATAATCAATATATGTATTTTAGAAATTCGAAGGAAAAAGCGCCAGCTATAACTTCCGTCCTCCATATCAATAGTAGAAGAAGAAGAATTCGAAAATATATGTATTTTAGAAATTCGAAGGAAAAAGCGCCAGCTATAACTTCCGTCCTCCATATCGATAGCAGAAGAAGAATTCGAAAACAAAAAAATGTATTTTAAATCAAATCTCTCTTCTTGAGAGGACGCTGTGAATTTTGTTATGATTTTTTGACATTTTATTCACGTGTGTAGCTTATCTGTTATGATTTATTGTGTAGTGGAAGAATATCTATTATTCTTGAAAAAACATGGATCTTCGTTCTATGAATGAAAGATAGAGCAATGATCAATTTTTATCCGTTTAGCTAAGTAATTTATTGATAAAAATTAAAAAAGACATGTTGAAGATATTATATTGTGATTATGTTACATTTAAATTAATTGATTGTACCAAATAATCCTTCAAAAATTGTTTCATTCAATTAAAAGCAAATTTGGATAAAATTAATCGATTTAACTTACAAGGGATTTGCCTTTGATAAACATCATTAATTTAATACATTAGCAGCTCAATGGAATTAATAAAATCTATAAACAATAACAAATGAATATTAACTTGTAAGCTAATAGTTGAGTAATAGCACATTAGACTTTTGCCCATATCCAGAACCTATAGAGAATAAAAGTTTGTAATTTTCTTACATATTTTTTTTATAACAATTTTTCCATAAGTGTATTTGAAATTACTGTATGATTGCAGTTTCAGAAATCCTGCATAGTACAGGATTTCTGAAACTGCACCCATACTACCAGCAGCTGCATCTGCTTTTGTATCTACCAAGATGATGCAATAATTTCAATTTTTATATGAATTGAAAGTTAGACCAGTGACTTAGACCTTACCAAATAATACAGTATTTTCTATGAACTTATAATTGCAATTGATTTTAAAGAAGACAGCATGTAAAAAGTTTCAAAATTATTTTTATGCATGGAAATTATTAAAAATAAATTTATTTAGATATCATAATATAATAATTGCATTATTTGCAATATATTTAATTAATGAAATTTGTATTATTTTATAGTATAGTAAAAAATACAATGTGCATTATAGGAATTATTGGAACTGGTTTTGTAGAAAAGTGTAACAATTTTATCCAGTAATAAGTAAAATTTATTTTATTTTCCATATTAAATTTGATTCAGCATTTTTATGCTTATTATATAATTATAAAAGGTAAATTGATTAAATTCATTTAAAATAACTGATAATTTAAGAAATCCAGAACATTTATAAAATAATATTTGGAATAATTAAAAAATAGGTTAGTAAATTTACAGAAACTTTCATGTCTTAATATTTTTCAATAATTGCTCATATATGATTTATTGTTCTTATAACCAGTAATTCTTTTCATTACATTACTTTTATTTTAATTTAGTGAATTATAGACTATTTTTGACATTTTCTTAATTTCAAGGAAAATTTATAAATTTAAATATTTTGAATATTTAAAATTTGATATTTGAATACTATTCTTTAAAAATTTTTTCTGAAATAAATCTGCAAATAGTTTTAACTGAAAAATTCCACATTTGCTTTCCCTTAGTTAAAAGTTCCATTTCCATTTCTGTTTTAAAGTGTTAACTATCATTTTGATTCATCATTCAACTTGATTGCTTTGAGTCTGAAAGTGCTTGTGTTGTTTATTTTGCAAATAATTTTACACTGTTTAAAATTTTATATCATCATTTATTGAATAGTTGTTTTATTAGTCATCATAATATCTTCAATCCCAAATACTGTATATTGATAGATTTTATTTATTTCTTACATATATGCAGAAATAAATCTTCAGTATGATTTCTAAAAAAGTTTCAAAAATAAAATTCATAATTACAAAATTAAACAAAAATTATTTATTTATAAATAATATACTGAATAGTAAAAATAAATTATTATAAAAAACAATTGCTTTTATGTTATAACATGAAATAATCTTTCCAATCACTGTAATTAAAACAAAGAAACCTTTCAAATTTAAAAAAACAAAATGGAAAAATTTTTTAAATTTGAAAATAAGCAAACAAATAAATCTTGACAGATTATAAAAAATAAGTAAAAAGAAAAAAACACTATGTCCATTTGATGTTTAGTTGTCACAATAGTCCTATTTTTGAAAATAGAGATAGACAAACATTCTATCATCTTCTATAATCCTTCATATAGTTCTTTATTCTTCCATCTTTGGTATATGAATAATAATGACAATTTTTTTAAATTATCAATAGTAAAAGACATTTGTATAAGTTTCTTTATTCCTTTGTAGATGGAGATGCTAAAGGTTTGATAATTTTATGTAGAAACCTAATTTCTTTGATATAATTAAAAATTAAAATGTAAAATAATACAGTAATTTATTATATACAGCAAAGTCCCAATTATCTGAGGTAATGTGGATCAAGGGAACTTCGGATAATCAAAAACCTGATAGCAAAAAAGATTTGATGAATTATTAAATAAACTGGATTTGAATACTTTAACATGATAATTGCACACATTTTCAGATTAAACTTTTTATTGATATAATGATTTTTATTGTATAATTTAAAAGTGACTTTGATACTATTACTAATACATAAGCTGTTGGAGGTTTGAAATATGTTCGAATATATAGCTGAAAATGGTATCAAGTACTGAAAACATTAGCTATTAGATGTTGAATAAAATTTTATGATTATTTTCAACTGCAGAAAGTGCTATTTTTAAGTAATAGTGTCATTAAAAAGTAAAAGCAGTTATTTGAAAGTATGCATAAGTGAATTTGATTCACTTTTTTTTAATTTTTGTAATAAAACACTTATAAATAAAATTAAAAGTATTTTATTGTATAATTTAAAAAAAAATTTATTATAAAAATTTAAACAAAAATTAACATAAGATGAACAACAATTCACTTTATATAATGTGGACCTCCTTTAATCAGGACTCTACTATATTTGCAATAAATAAATAGGATTTCAATTATTTATAATAAAATTAAAATATGAACTAAATAATTTTATAATAATTTAATTTTGAAATCTTAATTTTACAGTTGAATTATTTTTCTTTAAAGATTATTTAGTTTAATCTTTTCAGATTTTATTTCTTATATAAGGAAAGCACTTTATGATAAAATTTGTTTTATGTTCCAAGATTAAATGACCTTGGCTTATCTTATATTTATCTTTGTTTATAAAACTCATTTTAAAATAACAAAATAATTGAAATATTAATTCATTTTAAGAAAAAATGATATGAAAATAAAGAAGATAAAAAAATATTTAATTTAAATATTATGAATCAGTGCATTAGCAAACAGAATAGCTAAATGAAATTTATGAGATTTTAAGCATAGATAAGAAAATTTATTCATAAATGATATTTCATCATACTGATAAATAGTTTATACTGAAATAATTAGAACTAAAATAATAATTTTTTATAATTTTTAATTTAAAAATAGATTAAATACTGGTATTTATTTTTTCAAATTTATACAGAAAATTTTCAACTTAAAATAATTTATTTCCTCCACTGTAAATTATTATTTAGATTTTATTGAAAATTGAATTCATTTATATATTATATATATTTCCAGACGTATAACAATTAAATAAAATTTTCAACAACTCTAAATTGTATAAATAAACATAAATAGCTGTAAATTGATAGAACAGAGGTTTAAAATTGTTTAAATTAATTGCATTCAAGTTAAGGAAATTGATTGTTAAAATGTTTGAAAGATTATTTTAAAATTATTGTAGTGAATAAATCTAAGAATATAGTATGAGAGCAAAAAAAGTTGTTACAATGATTGTTTTAAAAATACAATGCTTGTTTTTCATTAGTAAATTTGTGTATTTTCATATGAAAATAAAAAATATTTATCTTTTATATTGTGCTCTGTTTTTATTAATACTTTAATTATTAAAGTTATGAAACTCTTTTAATTGATGTATATACTGTGAGAATTCAAAAACTTTATTTGGCACTTAAATACAGAAGTCTATTACATTACAAAGAATCAATGTTTAGTTCCTGGCAATCTGATATCAAATTTCAGTTATAAAGAATTGTCAGTTAATAATCTTGATATACTTCCATTAAGAAGAATCAGTTTAGAGTTATAAGAAGAAGAAGGTAATAACAGGAAGTGAATTACAAAATATTCTCTGTATAAATATATATATTTAAAATCAGATATATAATCTATAAACTTTATATCATCAGGTCATAAACTTTCACCTTAATTTGTCCTTGGAAGAAATAAAGTATATCTATCCTTTCTAATACAGTACTTTCATTCATTGACCTACTAACCGGTAGGAAGTTCTTCAATTGGACATTTGTATTTTACTTACATTTGTCAGAGTAAACTGCTAGCTAGTCACGTATCTTATAGTTATCCAATAGATATGGAACAAACCCACTTTATATTGAAAATATATACTATAATAGTTAATTGGATCATATAGTTGAAAGAAGGATGTTGACCTCAATCCATATCATTTTGTATTGTTTATATTATAGTGCAAAAGGTTATGTGGATGATGTTATTGTTGGTAGTGGTGAAGTAAGTTTTATATATTTTAATTAAAATTAAAGATATTAATTTGATTAGATCATAAATTTGAATATTATTATTATTATTAAATGAAAAATCTTTTTCATTCAATTTTAAGATTCCTGTAATTAAGGCAAAAGAAAATGATGAAAGAAATGAAATTCTTCAAGATCAGTTTATTTATGTTCCAGTAGATAGTATACCAGAATATATTGTGCAACCATGTCCTCCTGACAGTCATAAATGTGCACAATTATGTTTTATGGAGAATCAGAAACCAATATGTGAATGTCATTCTGGATATATGTTAATGGAAGATGGAATGAATTGTAAAGGTAAATTTTTAATTCAATATCTTCTATGCTTATAAAAATTAATATGAAAATATTATTCAGAATTAATGAAGTTAATTATCATTAATTTTCTCTATTTGATTTAGATGTTGATGAATGTTCATTTGGAGTTTGTGATTGGAATGCAGATTGCATTAATATGCCAGGTTCTTTTGAATGCATTTGTAAAATTGGATATAGTTTAGAAGAAAATGGCATATTTTGTCAAGGTGTTATTTTCAAATCATTATTTTAAATTATTAAAAACTATTTTATCAAGATATAAATAAAAAATAATGAACAATTTAAAATTTTTATGATACTTTTTAATTGTAAAAAAAATTTAACATTTATAAAATGAATTAATATAGTGAAAATACAGATAGTTCTTGACTTTATGAATTATTTCATTCTTGAAATGCACTTATAAAATAAAAGCTTGTAAACTAAGAATCCATTTACCATAGATAAAATGTTAAAAACAACAGGAGTTCTATTTTGATTAATGAAATTTGACCATAATAAAATTAAATAAAGATAAAAAAATCAATAGTTTATGATTAAACAAGGATTTACTTAACTAAATAAATTAAAACAGTCTTTAAAATAAACCAAATTATAATAATAAAGAAATTATTTGTGTCATTGCAAATGTTAAAAGAATTTTTATTCTTCATTATTATTGATTGATAAATAGATGAATGTTTATATAGATGAACTATGGAACAATCAGGAAATGAAAATCATTTACATAATGTGCCAATAAAACCATAAAGTCCAACGCTCCTGCTTCTCTAAGTCCACTATTTTGATTTTTCCAATTTTGTAGCAGACAACAGAGTTTCTGCTACAGACTCAGTCATACTATTTTGTATAGCTATGTACTGGTTTGAAATGTCTTTATATGAACATTAAGCATTAATTTATTGCAATTGATAATCATATTTTTAATGTTTTTAATACTTTATACCTGAAAAATTCACAAACCTGAGAAGTCATAAACTGAGAATTATCTGTACATTTATAAATAATTTTATAAATGAATTTTATTATTTTTTAGCTATAATTCACTTTATTATTTAAATTATTTAAATTTTAAAATTATTTAAAATGATAATTTTTTTCTTAGATATTGATGAGTGCAAAATTAGTCCTGATGTATGTACAGATCCTGGTAGCACTTGTGTAAATATTCTTGGTTCTTATCGTTGTATGTGCAGAGCAGGATATAGACCTTTTAGGCCAGGATTATGCAGAGGTAATGTTATTACATTTGATAATTTTTAAATATTGTTTTATTAATCATTATGAAGAAAATTATATTACTTCAGATATTAATGAATGTGATTGGTCACCTTGTCCTGAAAAAGCAACTTGTCAAAATACTCATGGAAGTTATATTTGTCAATGCTGGAAAGGATATAAATGGTTATCAGGAGATTGTTTTGGTAAGAATATATGTATATACTGAATATTTAAAATATCTTTAATTCAAAAACATATATTGAATCCATTCAATGACCTAAAAATATTTTAAATACTGCATATATAATATAAAGCTAAATAATGAAATATTTTTTTAGATGAAAATATCAAAAATAGTCCATAAAACTTAAAATTTTAAATCCATCCTTTATGATAAATGCATAATTAACAAAACTTTTAACAGGAAAAAATTTATTATTATTTAAATAAATAAATTTTTTCAGTTAAGAGCTTCATGGAGTGTTCATTTAAAAATTAAATTTTTAATTGCTTTAATAAGTATTTATATGAATGATTCTTATATTATTTTTTAAAATTTTAAAGTAATTATGTTTTCTGTTTGTTTCTGTGATTTTCTAACAACTTTTGAATCAATTGATAAAAATTTATAAACTTATTAGTTTATATGTTGCTGTCAAAAATGATCTCATTTCCATAATTTTTAATTTTACATGGTTCTTTGTCCCTAATATATTTTAAACCAATAGATAAATTAGAAAATTTAATAGGTATATCATATCATATATATAAATAGTTTACACAAATTATTTTGTAGTATTGTGAAAATAATGTCTCTATTAAGATAGTAAATATATAAAGAAAATAAATCTTTCTTTTTCATATATCAAATTATATTATATTTTCTAAACAGAAATAAATCTTTTATTTTAATTTTTGTAATTGATAAAAATGCAAATTTTTAAGCAATATAAATATCAAAATTTGATTCATTAATTTATATTAATAAAATGGATACAAGTAATATGTACTGATTATAATTTTATATAATAACAGTTTAATTAACATAAAAATTATATCTTTAATCAATAAAATTATATTTCTGAGAGCAATTTGATGATATTTATTTTTATTATAGAATATTAGAGAAAGTTAAAGAAAAAATTAATAATAATATCCTGAACTTATCTTGTAGGAAATGCAAAAAATTAAAATTGTTTCATGATATTTAGGGAGATTATTATTGAAGGTAATCTTCCTAAATATTAGATTTCATTTAAAATATTAATTTTATTATTAAATTTGAAGAAATAAACTAAAAAGTTTATTTTATTAGAAATTTGTTAATCTAAAAAATACTTATATTAACTGTTCTGATGATAGTAATTTTAGTTTAATGAAAAAAGTATTTAATTAAAGGAAAAGGAAGAGGGTTTGTCCACTATCATAATTGTTAGAAAAAGTTATCTGGTAATTGTTTTTCATTCATTGATACTAAAAGTAGAATGCTTTTTTCTTTAATTACTACTATTATATTTATTTATTTTTATATAAATTTAATGGCATTAATTATATGTTTTATTCCTAAATTATATTATAATTTAGCAATAAAACATTTCCAAAAATATTAATGTCAAATATGAAGAAAATATTCTGATTAGGAAAGTTTTTTACAATAAATTTTAAGTAAACTGTACATTTTAAAATTCCAATAACTAAGATAATATCTACATATTTAATAATGGTGACACTGATTTATTGAATTTTACAAATTATGTTTTTTATTATATAAATATAGCATGCATAAAGTAAATTTATTTATAAATAGTCATGCTTTATAACAAGGAGTGTCCAACCTTTTGGCTTCCTTGGGCCACATTTGAAGAAAAAAATTTTCTTGTGCCACACACAAAATATACTAATTCCAATGATAGTTGTTAGATGGCCAGATAACAATGTGATAACATGTTGGCATGCCACGCAGGAGAACCTGGATACGGCTTCTCCTGAAAAGTTTTTTCGGGGTTCCAGGTTCGGCCTGGCGAATAGCATGCATAAAGTAAATTTATTTATAAATAGTCATGCTTTATACCAGGAGTGTCCAAATTTTTGGCTTCCTTGGGCCACATTTGAAGAAAAAAATTTTCTTGTGCCACACACAAAATATACTAATTCCAATGATAGTTGTTAGATGGCCAGATAACAATGTGATAACATGTTGGCATGCCACGCAGGAGAACCTGGATACGGCTTCTCCTGAAAAGTTTTTTCGGGGTTCCAGGTTCGGCCTGGCGATCCCCATCCTTCACCATCTGGTCCCCCTCCACATAAGTAGGTGCAGACCATGGTTGGAACTGGCCCTGCCCCTTAATAATCTCACTGATTGGAAAGAGGTGTAAAACAGAAAAAAAAGAAGTTGTTAAACAAAAATTTAGTAAATAATGTACAATATATGATATCCACTATGACAAACAAGTAAAAAAGTCATAACATGATAATCTTTGACTTCTTTTCGCTCAGAAATTTTTTTGGTGCAGAGCATGGTTGGAACTGGCCCTGCCCCTTAGTAATCTCACTGATTGGAAAGAGGTGTAAAACAGAAAAAAAGATAGTTGTTAAACAAAAATTTAGTAAATAATGTACAATATATGATATCCACTATGACAAACAAGCAAAAAAGTCATAACATAATAATCTTTGACTTCTTTTCGCTCAGAAATTTTTAAAAAAAATTTTTGAGTGGGTCAAAAAGTTTTAATCACTGAAATAAGAAATATTTTAGAAAATGGAAATAGGAAATGTAGATAGATATTTAAATAATAAAAATATCATTAACTTCATTAAGTACATAAAAATCTCATGTTTTAAAGAAGTTTACAATTTTATGTTGGGCTGCATTCAGTACAGCAGTGGGCTGCAGGTTGGACAGCCCTGCTTTATACAATGGAATTGGCAATGACCTATTAAAAAAATTTAAACTAGATTTTATTATATATAAATCAATAATTGTTCCATGTTTGTACATTTAAACAGCTTTTAAATTTATAAAATTTAATTAAAAATATTATCAATAATCAAGGATTAAGATTAATTAATCTAAATATGTTAAATTTAATTTAAAAATTATTCAAAGACATAAAAACAGAGAAAAATTTATATAAAAATTCTTTGCACAAAGGACTAATGCAATTTTTGCATTATAGTTGTAACAAGGATATTTATTGGGTGCTCTTATCTGAGAAGATAATTTAAACTTAATAGGGATTGCAAAAAATGCCAATTATAATATCTTTTTCATCTTCTTTTTCATAAAAAATAAAAAGTATAATTTGCAATAAAATACAAATTTTTATTTTAAATAATAGAAAATTCAATATAAAAAGTTCTTAATTAGAACAATACTATGAAATTGAAGAGAGAGAGTTTAAGGTAAGTGAAAAATGTAATCTCAATAAATTTTTATATTCATTGAATTGTGCTTTTGCCATTTTTTATGAGAATATCATAAGAGGTGACAGAATGAGAATGAAATTAATTCTCTTAAATAATAAAAAATTGATAACATAGATTTACACTTCTGTGTTGTCAATGGTTTTATTATTACCGGTACTTAATTTGTAATTTATAATCATAATACTCACATATTTACTATATTTTAAATTTATGGTTGTATTATAATTCTATTCTTATGTAGATTAAGCAGGGTTCTATAATTAGGCAAATTTAGGCAGTTGCCTAGGGGTGCTAATTTTGATAATAAAAATTGAAAAATAAATTATAATCTGGGGAAAATTAACAAAAAAATCTTATTTAATTTAATAATAAAGATACAGTTTTATTAGAAAATTTGATCTATTGTATTATACAGTACTAGCTGTAATACCCAGCGTTGCCGAGTTTTGTTTATAAATCATATATTAAAAATAATTATTGAAAAATAATCATTAACATGCAATATAT
>AYEL01085284.1:0-13625 GCA_000484575.1 Olivierus martensii | reverse complement strand
ATTTTCTACTTTTTTGGTTGTAAATTTCAGTATTAATCTCTTCACATTGCAAACTTTTGCAGGTCCGCGTTACCTATATATGTACCGTCATTTTTATTTTTCCGTTTCTCGATCTAACGTTTTTTCTCACCGTCCCCTTGGAAAACGTTAGATCGAAGTTTTACTGTATATTCACTTATAATATACTGCACATGTAACGATAATAACCAGTCTACTAGCGGCCGGATGGCCGAGTGGTAACGCATTTGCGTACACGGCCGGATGGCCGAGTGGTAACGCGTTGGCGTACTACGCTGGAGGATGCCGGGTTTCGGCGACCCGGGTCTGGTCCCGGATTTTTTTCGGGGTGCTGGGCCCGGCCCGGTGATGGGTCTGGTCCCGGATTTTTTCGGGGTGCTGGGCCCGGCCCGGTGATCACCGTCCTTCACCATCCGGCCCCCCTACACAGGATGTGGGTGCAGCCCGTGGTTGGAACTGGTCCCGCCCCCTTAGTAATCTTCCTGATTGGAAAGGGGGCATAAAATATGCTGGTGGGTGATCCTCGTCCTTCACCATCCGGCCCCCTTCCACGGGTGTGGGTGCAGTCTCCGTGTTGGAAACTGGCCCCGCCCCCTTAGTAATCTCCCTGATTGGAAAGGGGGTTGGAACTGGCCCCGTCCCTTAGTAATCTTCCTGATTGGAAAGGGGGCGTAAAATATGCAAAAAGCCTTAGTATCTCCCTGATTGGAAAGGGGGCGTAAAATATGCAAAAATAAAAAAAACAGTCTACTATACTACTTTCAGTAGTTTCGCAGAGAGACACCAGCTGGCAGGTCATTCGTTTGGAAATGCGAATAGCAGGGATGAACAAACCACGGCCCTCCGTCGGCCGGATTGGCCTTGTGGAAACGCTTCGGATTTCCACTCTGGAGGACCCCGGTTCGAATCCCGGGTCCCACCCCTTGAAAATATTTTTCAAGGGGTCCGGGCCCGGTCCGTCGATCCCCGTCCTCCACAATCCAGCTGACTCCTCCGCAGGGGTAGGCAGGCTGTGGAAGGGCTTGTTTCGCCCCGCCACATAGTATTCTACATGAATGGAGTGTGGCGTCATCTGTTGACAAAAAAAAAAACTACGGCCCTCCGTTAATTTGTTGGCGGCCCGCATAATCATGTGTTATTTTAACAAGTCACACAATCGACGATACCGTTAATTTGTTGGCGGCCCGCATAATCATGTGTTATTTTAACAAGTCACACAATCGACGATATATTATTTGTAGTTTTGAACAATGCATTTTCAAATAATATTTTTCTGATGTGAAATTATTTTTACAGTGGTTCGATGATAATGTTTTTAAACAATAAGGAAAAATTAATAAAAATAAAACTATATTTAATATATATTTTTTTATTTTGCATATTTTACGCCCCTTTCTAACCAGAGAGATTACTGAGGGGTGTGGCCGGTTTCAATCAAGGGCTGCACCTACACCCATGGAGGGGAGCCGAATGGTGAAGGACGGAGATCCCCGGGCCGGGCTCAGCACAGGGCAACTTTTCAGGAGATATCAAACCCGGGACGCGAACCCAGGTCTTCCTGTGTGGCATGTCGACAGTGTTACCACTCGGCCATCCGGCCGCCTATTATTTTGAGTTTTTTTGCATTTTTACTCCCCTTTCCAATCAGGGAGATTACTAATGGGCAGGGCCACTTCCAACCACGGCTGCACTCACACTCGTGGAGGAGGCCGGATGGTGAAGGACGGGAATCGCTGGGCCGGGCCCAGCACCCCGAAAATCTTTTCAACTTCCAACCACGGCTGCACTCACACTCGTGGAGGAGGCCGGATGGTGAAGGACGGGAATTGCCGGTCCGGGCCCAGCACCCCGAAAATCTTTTTAGGAGACTTGCCACACCCGAGACGTGAACCCGGGTCCTGCGTGGCACGCCAACGCGTTACTACTCAGCCATCCGGCCGCCTTAATATTTTTTTTTTAGTTAGATTAGTTGAGTCGCCATATCGCACGAGGGATATTCTGTATCTGGCGGCAGTTACTTATACAGCAAATCACAGGCTGGCCAACACCCACGATGGGGTCAATCGGATGATTGAACGATGGGATTCAACGGGCCGGGCCTGGACTCCTGAGAAACTGAAAGTGTAGGACCGGATTCTCAAGGATGGTAAGCTACAGCTTTACCACGCGACATTTTTTGAGTATAAGCTGCTGGTGATAGAGATATAATTTAATATAGCTTCAATAATTCATTGGATTGGAAGTGGGCACTATGCATTGGCTATATATGTTATAGCCAATGCATCTACCAATGTTCTAGTTATGTTCTTTTGAATTATAATTATCTCTTTGTAATAATTTTACTGTTCTTTCTTATTGTTTCAATCAGTGTTTGCATTCTGCAATATTTGATTGTAGTACATTTAAATAAATAAAAATAAATATATATATGATATTTAACCATCGATATACTGAATAGCCTGTTGAAAAACCGAGCAGTCCATATTGTGGAGGATAATTTTGTGAACGTACATTCGCGATATAGCAAATTGGCATACTTTTGGCTGCCAGACATATCTCATTTATTTTAAAAAATAAGATGTCCAGATCCTAATAATTAATAGAGTATGGTTTATAAAAACGATATTAAATATGGCTAAGAATAGAAATATCATTTAAAAAAGACAAACTCGTATTTTGCTTTTTTAAATGATAGCCTTCTCAACATTATTGTAAATTTTAGAATATTTCAATTTTTCTTAAATTATATATACACAGTCTGATTTTTTAAATCATCTTATATTTAATAAACCAGAACAGTTGAAACTTCAACAAAAATACTCAAAGTAGCAAATAAAATTATTCTACCTATTGCATGAGTGAAAATATTTCATATCAATTATATTACATGCAGTAAATATTTATCCAGTTCTGTTATTACAATTTTAATTTCTATTTACGATTATGAAATTTTATTAAGAAAAGTCTTCATAATTGCAGTCGCAAATTGCAGATTATATAATTCCTAAAATGCAATCGAAGATCTTGCGAAATTTCTAATTTTAACAAATTTAAATTTCGATTCAACAAGCTTTAATAAACAATTAAAACTAGATAATCAATAGCGGATTTTTCCACAGGTGTGGAGACAGCTATATAGGGCCCCGCAACACAGGGGCCCCCTATTTCATGATAGTAATACATATTTAATTTTTTGATACGATTTTTAGAGATATTTATAAACTACTACAATAATATTTTTGAATCAAAGAATACCCGTACAGCTAACTCAACAGTTTTATAACATTATGAATACCGCGAATACAACTCATACTTAGGTAAACAATGTAACAAAATTCGAAGAATTTTTGAATCAAAGAAACACAACGTAATAACGATATATCAAATATCAGAGTAACGTTTAGTGCGGGTGTTTAAATATGCTGTATCTAAATGTAGAAAAGTACAGTCAGGGCCTCCGAGAGAAATTTTTTCAGCCGGGACAAGACTAATTTAAGGCCTCCCACACGTACGTGTAACAGATTCGTATATTTTGTATTATGTATATGTATATTGTAGAATTGTATACGAGTATTGATTAATAACTCACTAATACTGAACAAAAATACGTAATTTTTCAAAAATATATATAACAAAAAAAGAAAAAAGCATTACAAAAAGAAATTACCGTATGTATGTTTATACATTAAAATACAAAAAAAGGAGAGCCTAACAACTGTACATATATTATATGAAAATTATTTTGTGATAAACAAAGGTGCTTTTCTGGCTTTTTTTCTTGCAACGTTTTTAATTACAGCATCAAAATTAACACTTTTGGCAAGATCAGCCTCAATACCGAGTCTTGCCAAGACTACTAGCCGCTCTTGTAACATGGGTCATGGGCAGAGTCGGCGCTCTGCTGCAAAGTTCTTTTATAGTGCTCCCTATATTTTTTTAAAGACAATAGTGACTAAATAATCTTGTAAGGCGCCCCATACGGTAGCGTCCTGATGCTATGCATCACTTGCTTCGGGCCTTGGGCTGCTCTGGTCATGGGCTCTCTTAAGCTTCATGGGATCAAGCCAATGTCCCGGCTGGACCCCCTTCTCCTAAGGGCTGAGTACAGATATAAATAAAAAATGTTTGTATAAAATAATGTTATATGTAGTTCGTAGTGCTAGCGTGATTAAAGCTTTTATTGAACAATGATAAAAAATAATTATTATTGTTCGATTATGTTACATACTTGTATTTTTTAAATAATAATATTTATTTAATAGGTCTCCAAAATATCTCACGCTTCAAACCCTCTAAAGATATTTTTATCAAAATTCAGTAAATTTAGAATTCATTTTAAAAATGGCTTAATTCTGAATAATCGTTTAAAATTATCAGTCATAAAACCTATGAGTTTCAAAGTCTATACTTCCAGAAGACAGACGTGTTTCGATAGAAGTGACAATCAAAAATTATCTATATATTAATCTGATTTGATATCATTCGTGACAATTATATATTAAATAAACTGTTTATAAATATAATAAATTTTTATTCACTTGCACAGCATGCCAGAACTGAAACTGAATGTACATAATTTTCTAAAAAAATTCGGATATCTTCTAAAATGTAAATATTTAGGACGTGCTATAAAGTATTTATTTATATTATTACATTATTTCAAAAAAATAAATAATTAAATTCTTCAACTAGCATAATTATTTTTAACAGCGGGTGTTTATTTTCTTAAAGGATATATATTTCAAAATACGAACGTTGATTGAAAAACCCATGGAGTGAAAATAATTGCAATCTCGTAATAAAATCTTATCAGCGAATCAAAATATTTCAATTAATATATATTTCCGTATTTCCGGAGTTTCTTTCTTTCTTAAAACGAAGATATTCTTCAGATTTGTATACACAAAAATATGCCCGAATCTAGCAAGAGAAGCAAAAATCGTCGAAAGAGTCGAGATGAAGGAAGTTTTTCAGAATTGTTAGAATTAATAACCATCTCTCTAACTTGTATAGGGCGACTTTTGGGAATAAAAAGCAAAAACTGAGTAAGTTTACATTATTGCTATTCTTAATTATTTTTTATCGAATTTGAAGTCATATATAACGCAATTTTATTTAGTTTATAGTCTAAAAAATGTATTCTTAAAAATACTCCCGTATAATGCGCTCCCCTATAACGCGACTAGTACTCATACAACGCTATAAAATTTTTTTAAACGTTACTTATATCTGGTGCACAGATTACTAATACAGATGGGACACTTAGCTAAAAACAAGGAAATTTCAGTACCACAGCGCCTCTCAGTTAGTTGATTGTGTATTTTTTCTTGAATGTAAAAATTTTATAATTTTTCAAGACATTGACCAGTATTAATATTTCCAAAGTCATTTAAATAATAAAGGATATTTTATTATTTTAAAATATAGAACTATATTGAATAATAATATTACGTAGTAATCTGTTTCCCATAAGCAGCTTTCGTTTCTAGTAGCCATCTTGTTTTCTTAAGACGTTTGATCGTAGCTCGTGGATCGAAGTTAACGTTAGTTATTTATAAAAGGTATTTAGTATAGATTGGAATTTATGGGTCATATCCTCCATATTAACAGGAAGAAGAAGAAGATTGGAATTTATATTATTATACAACGTATTTTCTATTGAGTGAGAGAACTCATCCGCTTAGGCTTAGTAAATGTACTGTATATTAGTTATTTTGAAATGTTTTCATTATTATTATTTAATATCATTAATATATTTTTGATATATAACTTCAGTTTGTACAAATATAAATTTTCAATAAAATTATATTAATATAATATACGTTGTTTTCTGAAGCTTGAAAATAGAATATATTTATATAAACACACAGGTTTCATTAATGTTTAACAATTCGGAAAGAAATTGTTATCAAATTTGTATTGTAAATATTTCGAATGTATAAAGTCTAAAACACGATTAAAAATCAACGTTTTGTTTTTAAAAATACATTTAACTTCTTAAAATCGGAAATAAATCAAGAAAGTAGTATTCACAATAACGATTACTGTATATAGGAAGTACAGCCATTTTTGTGATGTCATATCCTGGCTTTGTTGATGACGTTTAACTGTTAGTAGCACCATCTATGTTACGTTCTAAAGAAGTAATATGATTGGTTCTTTATATGGCTACGTCATTTTGAAAAGTTACCATTGAAAGTATAGGAAGTGTCCCATCTGTATTAGTAATCTGTGATCTGGTGATTGTAATAAAACCAAATGATGTTTATCTCGTTTCCATGACAACTTTTCCGTCGGATTATACGAATCCGCGTTTTCGGAGTCCGTATTATACCGGGTCTACTTTTATATATTTTTTAAAATTTAGTTACCTGTATTCTGTTTGGTTTTTTCCTTTATTAAAAAACACTTTCTTTAAAACAAGTTAATTAATACTCTGCACACAATAGAATCATATTTGTAACTAACGCACATCTCATTAACAATATGAAATCAGTGCTTGAACTCGGAGACAAGTAGGCCTATATATTTGCATAAAATCGTCTGATAATGCATGTCTCGTATAACGAGGAACCTCTGTATTATCAATATATTAAAATATTTTTCACTTAGATACAAATTATTTCATAAAATTCGTAATATTTTCCGACAATAATTCTAGTAATTTATATAGCATATCGATTTCATTTTAAGTTGGCAGTTTTTATTTTTTAAGAAAAATTTCTAAATTGCTTTAAAAATGTTAATAGGTTTTCATTTGAGTGAAACCTATAGGCTTACTCTTTTCAAAGAAAACTTTCAAGGCCAAATTCGATGATCGACAAGTCTTTTCAGTTAGGATTAACAAGTGATACGATGTAAAACGGATCGCAGTAGAGAATTTATTACCATTTTCGACACTTCGAAATCACTTCGAATAGATTTCTGCCTTCCAAAATACTTATATACGTTTAAAATAATATTTCTAGCTTAACTGTGCAATGTTTCTCCTCGCTTACAAACAACTATACTATCCGCCATTACTGCTAAATACTAAAGGATGGTGACATCATTCGTTGTATTTATTTAATTTTAAGCGATTAGAGACAACCATGAAATATGAAGTATTAATTCGACAATTTTTTAAGAGGGAATAAACATTTCAAATTGTTACTGATGATAAAAGGTAAATTGCTATTGGATGAACGAAACAGAAACCGGCTATTCTATTGGATGACTTGACCTTTGCAATCCATAAGCTCTTTACCATATAAAGCAGGTCATATTTCTTTGAAAAGCATGTAAAATGCATTAGATTTCTTTGGGAAAAACTATATTGATTTATTATTATTAAAAAGAAAATTGGCTAAAGCTAGGTTGACACGATCAGAGCACACTCGGAGATTAACTCGGTCCGAGTTTTAAGTTCGTTTACACGTTCCGAGTGCACTCGGTCTGTAGTCTGAGGTAAAATGGCAGATCTCGTGCTTGAAGGGATAGACAGTCGCATTAATAATAAATAGAATAGACGAAAAAAGAGGAAGTTATGGACTCGAGAATGGATCCTCAGGCGTGGACAATTAGGTTCTTCTTCCAATTTTCTGCGCGAGTGGAAAATAAAGATAAAATACATTTAAAAATCACCCACGAACGACCACTATTCAGTTTTGTGAACTTTTAAGACGCGTTAAATCTAAAATTCAAAAATTTCTGCCATCTTAAACTTCCAATCGACTGTCACTCGGTCCGCGTATTTTGGTTGCCATCCAAGTTTACTCGGATGAAACGGTCCGCGTGGATGCGCGCGCATCGTCCGTGTGCGCTCTGATCGTGTCAACTTAATGGATGCAATATACAGTATGATGATACTAAATTTAAAAAAAAGTTCATTGTTTAAATAAAGCAGCGTAGATTTTTCTGCACGATTTTTATTTATTTATTTAAATATCATCACATATTGCGTCAATTATTCAATCTTAATTTGCACTATGATCTCTTACAGTCTACTATAACAAAACACTTGAACTTGTTTATATTACATATGTATCTGAAATATTTTGATTTATATCACTTAAAAATATTGAACAATTCTACATTATTTTATTCACGCTCTGAAAAACATTAAATATTTCTTGATTAACTAAATTAGGATAAACTTTTTTCAGGTGGATATACTGTATTTTGAAATCTTTTTATCTATTTTTTACTATTGTATAAAACGGATATGGTAATACAATTTACACAGGAAATTGTTATTGATATAGCTGCTCAACCTTTAAAACAGTTACCATTACTCAACTAAGGATGAAGGTTTGGCTGGTAGTTTTCCTCTTCTCATTTACATTTACAGAAAAGCCCAGATTTAAACAGATTCTATGTAGTGAGTTAATTTTATTAATTTTATGTAATATTTCATATATAATTTTTAAACAAATTGATTAAAAATTAATATAATTTCAGGTATTAAATTTCCAAACTTTGCTACTTGTGTTAAAGATCATGCTCACAGTGTGGTAAGGAAAAAAAATTTGTTAGAATCTCTCAAACCAGAATATTTACTTAAAATATTAAAATTTTTTAGTTATCTTATGCAATGGATACTTGTAAAAATCAATTAATGGATAATTCTACTTATTCTGAATTTGGAATAAAAGCATGTGATAGTAATCAAGTAGCAGAAATGGTAAGATTTTATTAAAAAAATAAAATGAAAACAACAATATTTGCATCATCATCATCTCTTTCTTTTTACAGTTTATAACTTGCATACGTCAGATAAAGGTAATTAAAATCTGTTTTAGCTAATTACATTTTATGCTATTAATTTTTTAATTTTAATATCAACAAATATTTTTATTTTTTGTTTATTATTTAAATATTAGCACTAAAACATTATTATATACCCATGGTGGCCAAATTACGGCTTGTGAGCCACATGCGGCTCTTTGGTACCTTCAGTGTGGCTCCATATCATGAAAATTAATAATTAATATGGAGAAAATACAAATATATTATTTTTTTTTAATTAAGTATGTAATTTATTTATTTATTATAAAAAGTAGTATGCATCTATATGAAATAAATGCATGTAAAATATATAATAAGCAATTTTCGAAACCACTGATGCGACTCATTGATCCAGAAAGAAACTGATTCTGGCTCTCAACTATTTGAGATTCACCTATATGGCTTGTAGTGACATGAAGCTTGGCCACCCATTATATACATTTGATTAGTTTATTTAATTTTAATGATTTTGTTTCAAATATTAATTTTGGCAATTGATAATAAAGTCAACAAAAATGCTTTTCCAATAAATGAGTTCATTTGATTAATTTTCATTTTAGAAAGAAAATGACTTTTGTGGAAAAATTCCTAAGGTAATATATAATTACTGTATCTCAAAAGCTTGTCAGTATGTAAAATTTAAAAGTTAATATTTTAATTTTTATTTTCATTTTTAGAAGTGTTATGATGAAGTTAATATTGAAGTATGTAATCTATATTGACTAATATTTTGATTTCTATAAATTATTCTTAATCTAAAAAAATTATTAATGCACTTTTGATAATTAAAACATTTATGTTTTTAGAAAAAGATAACACCAAATGGGCTTGTAATCATGAAATACTTTTGTGATTTAAGTAAGAATATTTAAATAATTTTATATCATAAAAATTAGCAGTCGTATCAAAATGTATTTTTTTGAAACTTAGCAAAGAAAGATAAAAATGGGCTTGTAATCATGAAATACTTTTGTGATTTAAGTAAGAATATTTAAATAATTTTATACCATAAAAATTAGCAGTCATATCAAAATGTATTTTTTTTGAAACTATAGCAAAGAAAGATAAAAGAGAAAGAGCAGAGAGATTCTGTTGCTTACTGAAAAAAGCTCCCAAACAAGTATTAAATGCTTTTCTTCTTTAAAACTATTTACTATTGCTAATTTATAAAATAATTGAATTTTAAATTTTATTTTACAGACTATTTTTTTATTTAATTAAATATATATTCTTCATAACTAATATTTAAAAATAAATTTGTTAATTTAGGATATTAATGCAATGAAAACTTGCCAGCAAAAATTTATAAAACTAAAACAAAATGAAAAATTTCTAACAAAAATCTGCAATCCAAAAAATAATACAGAGATGATAATAAAATTGGGAGAAGTAATTTTAATCCATTCTATTTCTTATGCTTTACATTTATTTTGAAAATAAGATTACTTAATTTTTATACTAGTGGAAAGATTGTTATATGGAAGCTATAGGAAAAAATTCTACAAATTGTTCCCCAACTTATATAAATGTATGTATTGAAATAATATCTATTGTGATGACAGAATGTTTTATTATAATTAAAGTATTTAAAAAGCTTATTAATTATTTAAACACTCTTTTTCAGGAATGCTCAAAATCTACAGAGGTAAGGCAATACTATTAATTTCATTAAATATATATATGTCTATCTGATTTTAAAACAGAGTAGCTTTTCGTTGGTATATTTTACTCAAAAGCCATTATACAATAATTAAAAATTAATCAAAATTACAACAAACATTAGTAAAATTACATCATTATAATTTAATCATATATTTAGCAAAAAATATTTTCAAAGACAAATTAATAATAGTAAATACAGGTACAGTATCCCAATTTGAAATATTCCAAAATTCGTAACTTCAGTTTTGCAGCAGAAACCCTTTGTGATAGGACTATGTTCATTGTTCATGCCATGAAAGATGATAGAATAGTATGCATAACTATGGTGCACTGTTATGTTGTTTATATATGACTAAAGATCTAATAATAATTCTATGGATAACAGTATTAAGAGTCTTCCAAAGATTGTAAATAAATACATTTAGATTGTTTATTGCATTTATATTCTTATTATATATGCCAAATAAAAAAATTTTTCTAAAAATCTTTTTTCTCAACTCTTCAACTCCATCATATCATGTTTTGATTACATGAAGAGAAAATCAAAATAAAAAAATTTTTCTAAAAATCTTTTTTCTCAACTCTTCAACTCCATCATATCATGTAATCAAAAATCAAGAGAAATTTGAAATCCAAACACACTCAGTTTCCAAGTATTTCAGATTAGGGATACTCAACCCATAATACCTGCTGTAATTCACTATGTAATAAAGGAGAATGAATCAACATTAGAATAATTAATATACAAAAATTCATTTTAAATGAAATTAAATTATAGTGCTACCTATTGATACTATAGAGCAATGATTCCCAAACTCCAGTCTGTAAACTATTGCCAGTCTATAGTAAAATGAATTTAGTGAATTTTCATAAAGCTAAATTTATAAAAATCTTTATATCATTATAATTCATTTCATTTGTAGCAATATGTTTAAACTACAATTAATTATATAATATTCATTTATTGAAGATAGAATAGAGCCATATGTTAAAAATTTCAAAGAGAAAATTTTATTTAACAATTTTAGTTAATTTCCAAATCATGCTCATAGAGATACTTTGAATGCCAACTATGCCAATCCCAAAAATTATTTTAAATTTTACTGGCCAAAATCTGGGAGTTGTTGCACTACTCTATAGAATGATATTATAATACAGGTATTCTGATTAATATAAATAATTGAAATCAAGACTTTTTGTGTAACTAAAAAAAATTTTAACAAAAATTCTGAAACAAGAATTTTCTAGGATTAAGTGTAATATAGCAATTATGGCACCATATAATTTCTTACTAAAGTGGAGGAAAAAAAACCATTTGGAATGATATCACACCAGTAAAATTATATTCAAAATCAACAAATAATATAAATTAAATAATGTACATCAATATATTTACACTTGTATGTTACAAATACAGTATAATAGTTGTTTTTATTCTTTATTGTAATAAAAATCTTTAGAAAATATATAAAGTTAAATTTATGGAAGTAAAGGCCGGTTCCCACTAGCCGCTGCGGTAGAAAACGCAGATAGAAACCGTTGCCGGCTGCCGCAAGCGAAATCCACCGCGTGATTCCCACTTTGACGGAAGCGTTTACCCATAGTTCAAGGCTACTTTTCCAACTTGATTCAGGAAATGAGATTGAAAGATAGAGAAAATTATTATAGGTAAAAATCATGATGTACTATATATTATGATAATTATTTGCTTATTAATAAGCTATAAAGTTGTATTAGTATTTATTTAATATACGTCATAAAATAGGTTAAAGTTTATTGGTCAGATTATAGACGACGGTTCTTGCCGTTGCAGAAGAGTTGAAAAGAATTCATTCCAGTGCGGTGCAGTTTTGCCGCGCGATTATGACGTCAAAACCGCACTGCTTTCGTCATCAGCGGATTTTCCGTTGCGGTTCCGCACTAGTGGGAACCGGCCTTTAGATGTACATAAAATGAATTAATTATATAATTGCATGCTATAAGTATGCACAAATAGCACTAACATTTAAACTAAAAATTATACTGATATGAATTTTTTTTACTTTTTCATTTAGCCATGCAAGAAAAGAACTTGAAGAATCTATATTTCCGTTTCATTATTGTTAGTAATATTAATTAATAATATTTTCTTTGTAAGGCTTTGTTAATTCAAATAAAATACTTCTAGAAAATTTAAATAATTTCAGAAATATTGATACTTAATTTTATTTATGTTTCTAAAATTGAATATATTATAGATTTTTATAACAAAAGTTCATAAATTTCTGAGTTAAAGATTAATGAAATTAGAAATATGGTAATCAATTCATGATTAGTAATCATTTAATTTGTTAAATTAAAATATGACTTGTTTATTCTTGGATTATAGAACTTTATTATGTAAAAACATATGAAATAAAATTTTATTATTTAGAGATTGTCATATTGGAAATTTTAATTTCAAAATACAATAATAATTACTGAATGACTGAAACTATAGATGAAATCAACATGCAAATAATCAAAATCAATTTTTACCTAATATACTGTATATGTCTTCAAACTATATCTGGGCAATGCTAGGCATACTTTGATAGTGTATATATATATATATATTGAGAATGTTCATATTTAAATACATTCAAAATATTAATTTACTGAGCAGTTCACAAATAGGATTAAAAATGTATAATCAATCTTTTTAGCGAGTAAAAATTGTAGCACTACTGTATGCATCAGTTACTATCAAATGGAAATGAATAATATAAATAATATACTGTGTATATTTGTAGAATTCAATTTCTGAAGAGCTTTATTTTATCATTAACTGTTCCACCATTTTTACCATCAAGGGCACATTATCTCACTGAAAGTAGTTTTAATATATTAAATCATTTGTTGATTATTATATCATAATAAAATTCAAATACAGGCAACTCCTATATAGTATAGTACTTCTACAGCATTGTTTTTCTCTAACACAATTAGAAAATTGCAAAAATCCTTGTACAACAGTAGTATTTATTGAATATGGTTTCATTCTAACACAGTTTAGAATTTAGGTAAACCTTAATTTCATATAACACAGTTTCACACTATATGAGATTTTATAGGATTCTAATTACAGGTAGACATTCAAAAATCCGGAAACTTTGGGACCTGAGGAGTGGCGGATTTTTGAATATGCTGGATAATTGAAG